>JAVSCE010000940.1:0-66388 GCA_032199065.1 Smutsia gigantea
GTCGCGGCTCGTATCTTACCCGCCTCTTGGGGTGCCGAGTCCTCTCGGGTGTAGCTGCACGCTGTGCGCTTTCCTGTGTATTCTCGTCTCTCTTTTAGGAATAGATGTATTTTCTGTGTTTTTGTAGATAAATGTAGTGTTGGGAGGAGATTTCTGCCGCCCTGCTCACACGGCCATCTTCCCGGAAGTCGTATGGTGTATTTCTTAGCCACATTACAGGGTCTTCCTCAAATGGACAAGGTGTTAACCCTCAAGTAATGTAGATCTGTTAACTGGTTTTTGTCCTTTGGTAAGGACCATGATCTCTGTGACAGTAAAGACTTTATCATCAATTAACTATTACTACAGAACCTTGTGGGCCCCAACACTCTGATTACAACTCTGTCCTAGTTGCTTATTGTGAAAATTGTGCCCACCTTGTCTCTAATGATAAATGTTGCCTCTGAATATTCAGTAGAAATGTATGGCCAACCTGTGGAAATCCCACAAGAGCTGAGCCCTGGAATTAAATACCATGACTTCATTCTCCTCACACCCTTTGATCTCCTGTTGATGCTTCTCTCTCTATGACTCCTTCGAAAGCCAAAGGGCAAGGAAGTACATTGATACAGTCTGGAGCACAGAGCAGCGTAGGGAAGGATGAGGAGTGAATCTAGAAGAGCAAAGGGAAAAGAACGAGCACCCCTACTCGAAGGGAGCTCCATGATAGCAGGGACATTGTTCATTGTCTTCCCTGATATATCCCCTACATTTAGCACAGTAACAGTCACATAGTACATACTAAATAAATATCTGTTGAATGGATGGATAAATGAATGTATGTATGGATGGACATATTTGAAGTTACAGACATGTAGTTTACATTTCAGGAAAAGCATAAATATACAAGGCAAAAGGATGGGGGAAATTACAGATACAATAGTAGATGGGTTTCTAGCAGATGGTACCTTTCTGTATCAGCACTACTTTCAAAGGCCAGGTATGATCCTGGCTTCTCCAGATGAACAGTGACTCCTTAAAAGACTACTTATTACCATTTGGAACATGTCTGATAATGTCTTAGAACCAGAAGAAATTCCTAGATCTACCCTTAAATATCTCTTTCAGATCAGTTTGCACAAATCTGTGATTCTGTTCATATTATGACATTAGATTCAATATACTTTTTCCATGTTAAAATGATAGACAACTTGGGAAGAGGCTAATTACCAATCTCAAGGTAAAAAAAAATTTTTTTTACACTGTCTCAAGAAAATAGTTTTATTAGGGAGGACAAAATAAGAGTATTTTGGTACTTTGTATCCATTGGGAAAAAAAGAAGGAATATACTTTTAGTGTCAGGGGACCAATAATAAAGAAGAGACTCAGAACATGATAATCGAATTTAATACTGTGGCAGATTGAAAAAAAAATATGGCCACAAATTCTTTGAAATTCCTCCTATCAAAAAGTGGAGACAATTTCTCAATTCCTTAACCCTAAGGCTAGCAGTTGGCTTACTTTGTACAATGGGGTATGAGCAAATATGATATAAGTAAAGGTTGAACATTTGGGGCTTGACTGTTCTTGCTACTCAGAACACCACCACCTCCATAAGAATGAATCTGGGCTAGATTGATGGATGCTGAGATATATATGGCCTTGCCCTATGCAACATCAAATCAGTCATCAGACAGGTAACTGAGGCAGCCCTAGACCAATCACTATCAGCCTCCAGACATGTTCATGAGGCAATCCTAAAATCACCCTTCCTCAAGTAACTTCATCCAGACAAAACACCTGGCTGATCCACAAAACCATGAGAAACAATAAGTATTTATTGTTTTAAATATTAGGACTTGAAATGATTTGTTGTGCACCAAAAAATAACTGATAAACTTTTTTCTTATTAGTAGAGCTTTCTCCTCCTTGAGAAAAAGAAATAATGCCTCCATATTAGGAGCGACAAGAATACATGGAGGAGGAGGAGACTTGGTTGAATTGCCATAGCTAACTCCTGCCCTGTGCTTACTCTAATTTACCTCCTTTTCACCATTTCGCATTCTTTCCATGGGACACCAAATTGGTATTGGATCTGTTGTGGGCAGACTCAATCATCCTTGTTATGGGTGAAGAAGTCTCCCTGTCACAAAGAGACAGTTTAGGGTCATTTTTCATCTGCTACCACAGGGCCTTCATTCTTCTTTAAGTTGCAAATTCCCTAGGCTGAGGTTATATTTTATACTGTTTTCTGTCACTTTTGATTTTCATGAGAGGAAATATCAGCTCCATTCTCAAGAAGATACTGTGATAGAGAAACAGCATGAGACTAATGGATTCCTAAAGTAGAGAGTAGCAATATAACTGATTAGAAATAGGAAAGCATGGTGGGGAAGGGAGAGAACTATAATATAAAAATCTAACTACTATAATTTTTGCCAGCAGTGGACTTCAAGCATGTACGCATATAACATAAATGCTGTCAATAGTTCCTTTAATTGAGTCATTTATAAACTTCTATAATATTCAATATCTACCTTTTCCTCTCTCCTTTCCTGTCTAAGGATAACTCCAAAATTTCCAAGAATATGAATTATGAATGTAAGATATCAGGTACTAAATGCAAAACAAGGAATATATTTTATATCATATATAAATATATATATATATATATATGGATGTATGTGTATATACACACACAGAGACATTAGGACATACATATACATATATATATACACACACACACATATACAGTATGTACATATATTTATATGCTTATCATAACATGGGCTTATAGTTTAGATTGCCCCCTTACTTACCCTACCTCAGACTTTCATAGTTATTAAAATTATACTTTAAACAGAAAAAAAAGTGTCCACTGCATGATATACTTTTTACTAGAGTAAAAGGCAATTATCATCTTTGAAGGATGTTATTTGATTATAGGGATCTTCATATGAGAATGATAGAGCACTTTTAAGGTTGTATGAAAGACATCTCTGAAAACAATGTGTCCCTTACAAAACACAATTTGAGCCCATCCTTTGTCCTTTTACAATTCAAGAAAATGAAGTACTTTTTTGAAATTAAAATGCAATATCCTAAAGCAGATAAATAGGGTGATTTAGTATTTTGCAGGCACATAACACCTTGTATCCCAAAGAGCTTTATACCATAATAATTTGCATTCCATAGTACTTTTCTTGTGAGATTTTTCAAAGCCTATTACATAATATAAATTCAACTATGATGCATTCCCTTGAAGTAGGGATTTATTCTTCATATCCCTATTTTACAGACAAGCACATTAGGTGCTTTGCTGAAGGGTACACAGAAACATAAGTCAGTTAGGAAATTGATCCCAAGAATCCTAATTTCCTATCCCTTGTCCTGGTACCTTGATAAAACCATTTTCCAAATACAGAAACATATTACTCCTCAGCTAAATAGCAAATTAAAGACTTGCTGTCTCATGTAATCTTGTAAATATGCTTTAAAAGCCACCAGTACTCCTGAGAGGTTTACCATCTGGTTCCTATGGTGGCAATAAGGAAACAGAGCCAAGATCAGAAGAGAAACTAAATTGTATCCTGCAGCCAGAGGTAGACTTCTACAGAGATTAGAGCATTTGGATTAGAATCTCCAGATTATTTAAGCAATAGAGTTCATTTCACCTGTAGCCCTGCTAGAAAGTACCAAATTTAGCAAAAAAAAGAATAAAACATGAAGACTCCTAAGCAATCTGTACTAAACAAATTTAATATTAAGTAAATTTAGTATTTACTTACAACCTGTGGTAAACAACCTCTAAGAAGGTTCCCAGTGAGCCTTACTTCCTGACATCCAGCTCTTGTGATTGTCCATTCCACACTGAATCAGTGCTAAATCTTAAAAAAGTATTGCAGCTTTTAACTTTTTCTCTAGTATCACTCATTCAGGAAATCCAGCCACCATGACATGAAAACATTCAATAGCCCTGTAGAGAGGCCCATGTGGAGAGAAATGGAAACTTTTGTGCCAATAACCAGCACCAATTTTCAGCAGTTCAAGTGAGCCATATTCTAAGTGGATGTTCCAGCCCCAATCAAACCATCAGAAGACTGTAGCCCCAGTCAACTGCATCCCCATAAGAGATCCCATGGCAGAATTTCCCAACCATGATGCTCCCCAAATCCTTACCCACAGATACTATAACAGATAATAAATGATTATTGTTGAGTTAATCACTAAGTTTTGGGGAGATTTGTTGAATAGCACTTGATAACTAGTATATTAACAATCAATTAATAGGTCTGAGAAGAGCAAATAAGTAAGCAAATCAGTTGTTTCAATTCAATTCAACAACGATTAAATGAACATCTACTTTCTATCAGATGCCATAGAAGAGACACTGGTAGATAATGGCCAAGCCCTACAACAAAAGTAGCTTATCACTTAGAAAAAGAAACTAAGACAAATACAATTGCAACAACTACGTAAGCTTCAAAAGAGAAAAGATACTCATTGTGGAACTGCACAAAATCCCTCACTTAAAACTTTGTAATGGCTCCCTACAGAATTTTTTTTTTTTGAGTTACAATTGAACTCTGTGCTATGTCTGTTCCCCTCCTCAGCCTCACCTGCTGCTTCTCCAAACATTCTGGCCTTCAGTTTCTTGAACATGCCAAGATCTTTCTTCCCTAGAGCTTTAACAGATGCTCTTTCTTCTACCTTTTTAATTCCATTCTCCCAACCCAATCCTGATCATGTCATTTACATAATTAGCTTCTTCAGGTCTCAGCTTAAATGTCACTTCCTTAAAAAAATTTTTTTTAGTAACACCCTCCTTACCACACACACACATAAAGACACACAGAAATACGTATCTTTACCATCACTGGACCCCTATTTGTTTCCCCCAAAGCACTAATACAATTTGTAAGACAAGGTACATGTCTGTTTTCTTTACTAAATTTTGTACTCCTATTGATTAGTGCTGTGTCTTCATATATTAGTTGTTTAATATTTATTTAATGAATAATTAAAAATCAAAAGTATAAACAAATCACGACAAAAATTGGAAGGCTTGTAAGATTATTTTAGCCAAGGTTTCTTGGAAGCAGTGGCATTTAAGTGAGCCTTATTGATTGCTTTCGGTTTCAGAAGGTTTTAGGTTTCATATGGAGTAGAAATTATTCCATGAGAAGCACTGTCTATGGATAGAAGAAGGAGAAACAGTATTATTTTTTTAGCACATTATGTTTGTTTTTTGTAGCCAGTCTTCATTACTACCAAGAAAATATGAGAAGATATAATGCAGTATCACATGGTTGAACTTGTAGGGAAGAATAGCAATATCACCAGAGTTGAATAGTGGCATTATGAACTGAATCACTACTATTGATTCACATTCAAAAGTAAAATGAATAAGGAATGTGCCATTAGTAGTGGTTCTGAGGTAAGGGTGTGGGAGGAGTGGGGAGGGCTTATAAGAATGATATCACTGCAGTATTTGTTTTACAATTTTCTTGCCCCATTCTGATTCATTGCTAATATTTGGGGCAACTGTGCAAAGTCAGCAAAATTTATTGAAATACTCTTGAGAACTACTGGACACAGGCTACTTTAAGCAAAACATCTAAGAATGTGATATAAATATGAAAAAATATCCAATTAAAGGACAGCCTAAAGTATAAAGATACAAAGAATTGAACTCTCAAATTATTTATGAAGACAGAATCACACCATGAGTTTAATAGAATATTCTTCACATTGATTTTAATCTAAAAAGTTATTCTTTTTGCAAAATCTCAAAGTTCTAGCTCCTCTCTATGCATGCAAAATGAAAAACTCAATGAAAAAAATAATGTATATATAATAAAACTAAATAACCAACAGATCCTAGAGAATGACACACATAATTTGTAGCTTGGGTGAAGAATCTAATCAATGGAGTTATCCACATGTGGACATATACATGGCTAAACTTCCCAGTTGAAGTGAGAAGACAATTAGGGGAATCTTAGGCCTGATCTAAGAAACTATAAAACAAGCATTATCCAAGCAGGGACTACTTCATTCTTTCACTCCAGACACACACTGGGGTTACAAAGGTGAATGGAACACACAGGTCTCCCTGGCTGGCAGATAAACCATCCAGATCCCTCAACAACTTAGTTCATTCTGGCTTTTCTCTTCTCATTATAAAATTAAGAAGTATTATGAAGAACCTTATCTCCTAGAGCCTAGAGCAGTCATTGTTAACTGCCTTGATCAAAGTCATAAAAAGAAAGAGAGGCTTTCTCTCAGGATATACATATTTTATATGTAAGTCTACTTTTTTTTTTAGCAAACTGTTGTAGAATTGATCTTAACAATGGTTTCTTCCTTTTACCTACTCATAAAGGCTCACATTATTAATGTGCAAGTACCTACTACCATATTGTCATTGATTTCCTTAAGAAATTTCCATAGACAACTCAAGGAGGCCCAAGATCTTAATGTTCCATTTTTTAGCCCTTGATTCTCTAGGACAATGCAGAGCATATTATAAGTGTTTACATCCTTGTAGTCTTTTTAGTCTGTTTGGTTCGTTGTCATAGTTATTGTTTTCATCACTCTCTTGAGAAAGTTTCCTGTCTTTTTACATTAAAAAAAAAATCATACTTTTTAAGAATGTATGAGCACAGAGCATTGGAGCTGTTTCCAGCCACCGTGTGACCAGAACAATGAAGAAATCCAAGCAAGCACTGACCAGCTAACCCTAGTCAATCCCCCAGAAGGTGCAGCATAATAGCAAAAGATGATTGATAGTGCTTTAAACCACTACATTTTGGAGGTGATTTATTATCCAGATACACAAATAAAATAGAATTTTTTTAATTATCTAAAATTTTCTATCTATAAAGCTTAACCCAAATGTAATTAGCATAGAATTTTCAACACTTTTCAAAGTGTGTGCTTATTATTTCTTAATTATTCTTAGAATTCCATAATTTTTTCCCAAATTGTCTATGTCTACCTCCACTAGAATATAAGTTCAGTAAGGGCAGGATTTCACCTGTTTGATGTATGGCTGCATTCCCAGTAGATACAGTAACAATGTGTATCCTTGGCTTCTGTCACAGGAGGGCTTGGATATAATTCTAGTTGCTAGTGGAAGTAAACAGAGAATATAAGTATGGGTGTTATGGATGATTGACACATATAAAGATTCCTCTGAATTTTATTTGTGGTGGTTGAACCGTGGAAGAATATATATGGGTGATATATTCATTTTGCATAAATGTCTACATTCTCAAATTCATGTATTAGACACAATATGCTAATTTATTTTTATCTTTTCACCCTTGGGTCATATTGCAAATTTCATTAATTTTTCTTCCCATTATAAATCTGAGTCATTATTCAGTTGTTCTCATTAACAATACATCCTTTTCATTCAGTAGTGGTTCTGAGCATCACCTATTCTTAAGCTCTGGGAAGTCTCCTTTCTCTTATTTTATCTTTTTCCATCAATTCTAAGTTTTATAGGTCTTTTAAAAACTTCTTTCCCTGACCTCACTAGGGCTTTCAAAAGCTATTGAATTAATATCATCCAAATTTAATGTGCTGTTTGCTCCTTTTCGATCGTTAATGAAGATGTAAAACAAGACCAGCTACTGAGCCTTTTGTCATATTTCTTGATTTGCCACCCTCAGCCAGCCATCATGCCAGTTAATAGAGTTTATCTCAAGTCCAATTTGGAAAGATACCCTTTAAAAATAACTAATTTCAGCCTTGTTATTCCCAAAACATGTGAGCACCACTGTTAGCCCAAAAGCCCAGAATTTTTTCTTGAGAAGAGACAAACGCTTAATGGTATAAAACATTGCCACTCCTACCTTGTAATGGCTTTATTTTCTATGAAAGATCAAGAAATAACCTAGCCAGGCAGAGTTGATATGGATTAACTTAGTTTAGTTGGAAAACTGAGATAGCATTCACTGATGGGGATCTGGTTCATAAATCTTATAACCTACTGTGATCCACATACAGCACAAATCGGAGTTCCTTTCTTTCATTCTGATTGCATTTCTTGCTGCAATAATGTTGCCATACATTTGGAACATGCAGATACTTGTCATGTAGGGATTCTCACCCCCAAGGTGTTTTGTATTATATAGAGAACATCATCAGATTCTGAAAGCAAATGACATTTAGGAAGGGTTTAGGGACCTTGTCCCTGTCATATAATTATATACAAAGCATTACTTTGCTAGCCTTCAACTCAATTGTGATTGATCATCATCTCTACCTTCTGAGGCTCTGAATGACCCTTAAATGGCTTGCAGCAATTGACATTAACTCAAATAGGCAGGACACCAGGTGCTCATAGCCCCACACACCAAAGAGTTAATAATGCTTTCTTTGTTATTCACTTTATCTCATAATCTATGTTTTTAAATTATATAAGTTAAATATACATCTCTCAGTTGTTGTTGAGAAGAGAACGTTTTGTCAAATCAAGTTAAGGGCAGTAAGTTTGGGAGTCAAACACTTCACTGACAATTCATAAAAGCATTTGGGGTCTCATTTCCTAATCCTCCCATCATGATAATCTGGGCCAACTGAGATTCAAATGAGACTTAAGAATAAGATGACCCAGAGAAAATTGAGACATTAGCACACATCAGGCAAATCAACACTGTCCTCTCATTTGTCTCAGATCTGCTTTTTCCATCCTCCAAGCTGAGCCTTCCCATTGCATACCTGTTGTGGGTTGTAGTTCTGTCAGCCCCTTCTTGTAGAGACCACACGTTCTCATTAACCCTAAGAGGCTGATAGGAAAGATATTATTTTCCCAAACCACTCACCATCCTGTGGTTCCATGCCTTGAACAATTCTTGCACAGCTGTCGCCTAGATTCCCTTGTGTGTATTCCCTTGGCTAATTCTGCAGATTGTCTCACACAACCCTCACTTATGGGCATATGGGGATACTCATGCCTAATACACAGCTCTATCCCACTAATGCACTTGGAATCCTTGTTTTTTTTAAGCCAAGTCTCTGATATATGTATATATTTGATCTTAATTTATGCCATGATCTTTATGTAGAACACTTACAGTAGTCAGTTATATTTGAAATTTTTTAAATTATCAGAAAAAAAGGCTCAAAACCACTCTTAGACCTACAATATTCTATGAATATTTTAGAAATCTTAATATTTTCAAGTAGCAAAATTACGTTTCATTTTATTCTTATGTGTTTAATGTGAAAACATTGAAAATAAACTGGCGTTGTAACTCCTGATTGACATTTTTCATCTTTATTACACTTGAGACTCAAAAAGTAAGAGGGGCTTGAACTTCAGCCTCTCAGAAGCCCAGCCTGGGTATTTCTATCATTGTATTCAAAACATTATGTTGAACTATTTGTTTAAATATAAATTATCCACCACTGGCCAATAACTTTTGGGAAGCAGGGATTTTGTGTCAGATTCACTTTTGTATCACTATAAACTGGAGTCCCTAGGACAGAGGAGATCCTCAATATGGTTGAAATATAATGAATTACTGACTTGATGGATGAATGGAGAGAAGAAGAGAAAGAAGAAATAATTGCTAAAATGCCATCTGTGCTATATTAGATCCAGGAGAAAAAGATGAACAGAAGTCACTCCTTCAAGGATTCCTCCTTTATCATGCAGTAGAGGGCAAGAAAGCAAGCACATATAACTCAATGTAAGGATCATTTGATTGAGTCAAACATAGGGACCAATCATAGCAAATGTGGAGTCCTCTGTAGATACAAAGTCTTCCATGTTTAGGCACTCTTCAGAATCAATGGATAAATGATTTAATGCATCAAACTCAAACAGACATGGTTTTAAATCTCACTCTCCACTTTTTATATACACAGAAAAAATCTCTATAAATAATAGTTAACAGTAGTTTATGTAATAACAACAAAGATGAAGATAATAAATTTTAAGATGATATACACATGACCAAGGGCCAAATAAAAGCACAGCTTAAAAGTTTAGTTCAGAAGAATCAGCCATCTGGGAGGACTAAGTACTTTTGAGATGCTTTAAGATTCTAGCAGTCTTAAAAGACTGATTAAATTTATACACACAAAAAAGAAGCCTTCAGAATATTACCAATGGGGAAAGAAACATTATGAACAAAAATACAAAAACAGCAGCCATGAAATCTTCCCCAACTTAATCAGTTTATCCATGCAGAGACAATGATTCCAATCTGACTTGCTGTCTCAGCCAGCCTGAAAATATATTCCCACTGTCAGCAAAACTAAAAATGGTCCTAAAATGTTTTAGACATACAATTCTAAAAATGATCTGGACCCCTCAAATTTCTAAGTAAGAGGAGGAAATGTTTAAGATTTGACCTCATTCTTACGTCCATCCATTCCCACTTCTAAACTAAGGAAGACAGAATCTCTTAGGGCCATACATATAAGCTCACAAACATTTAGGAAGGATGTTATTTGGGTACAATTCATCCAATGGCAGAAGCTCATAGATCTTCTGAACTGTACTTAATCCTAACATCTTCAATCAAAAGCAGTTTTCCTCTGTTGCTACCTCTACATCTCACCTACTGGCTATAAATCAAGGTTCCCCCCACCCCCTTCTTAAGTTCAATTAATTTCCTAGAGCAGCTCACAGAATTCAGCAAAATACTTTATTTACTAGGTCACAGGTTTATTACAAAAGAATATAACTCAGGAACAGTCAGATGGAGGAGATACATAGGGCAAAGGACAGGGAAGTATCCAGAGCTTCCATGTACCCTCTAGCACCTCACTTTTCCCAAACCTCCAAGTGTTCACCACCCAGAGACTCCATCCTTTTAGGATTTTATGAAGGCTTCTACAGAGACAAGATTGATTAAATTACCAGCCATTGGCAGTTGACTCCACCTCCTGCCCATCTCCTTTCCCAGGAGGCCCTGGAGGTCAGAGGTGGGACTAAAAGTCCCAACTTTATAGAGTCACAGGGTTTGTTCTCCTAGCAACCAACCTCATCATTAGGTGGGGTCCAAAAGTCACCTCACTAATGCAGGAAAACACTGCTCTCCTCACTTAGGAAATTCCAAGGCTTTTGGGAGCTGTGAACCAGGAACTGGAGAGGAAGATGGAATATAGTCATTTGAATGACCACATAGGTATTTCTTATAGATCACAATCTCTCACCCTTTTTCAGTTTATCTACCAGGGTTTCCATGGGAGTGGAGGGAGGGAGGAGTGCAACCCAGTGCCCTTACACAGGCCTTTGCTCTCATGTTAGACTTGCCAGTCACACTGGTAATTATCAATATGCTACAGTGCCCTTTATGGCAAAATGATTTCCTTCTCCTTCAGAGGAGCAACTCCATTTAAGATGAATGGTCAATAACCTGTAGCAGAATACAGGCAGATATTAATAAACTAAAACACTCCTACTACCTTTGAATTCTCTTTTTACACTTTTATTCATATTCTCAATGCTACAACTGTCTCTTTGTGTGAGTGTGTGTGTGTGTGCAAATCGTTTGGCATTATACGCTGTGATTCTGAACAGAGGGACCCTCTAGTGGCTGTTTTCCAACAAAATACACAACTGCCTTCACACAATGAAAAAAACACTGTTTACCTGAGAAGTCAAAGGAAGACAGGGCTGCCATTCCGTATCCTATGTTAGCAGAGTTGGAGTGCATCATTCTGCTCTCAGACCATTTGATTGTGTCCTTCCCTTATCTTTTACAGTCCAGCATTGAGAAGCTCTTCAGTTGGCTGTCCTTATTCTGGGCTGATGTGACAAAATGAAGCTTTAATGGAAAGAGATGCATACTCATCCCCAGATCTTTTTCTGCAGTGTTCCCTTGCTATTCCATGCTGCCCCCAGAGAACAGATAGTTTCTGAGAAATAAATGAAGTGGGAGATTTAGTCATCAGACCCGAGAAGAACTCCTGGTGTGAATCCTTGCCCTTGAGAGAATTGCTGAGTAGCATTTGTCAAGCTATTTTCTGACTACTTGTAGCTAAAGATCAAATAGAAACTAAATGTTTCAGAACCATCCAGACAGCCAACTTCTGTTTAAGGCACCTTGCTTATGTGAAATATATTTCACTGCAGCTCCCACTTCAGATGGGAAAGCTTGGTTCTTCCAGTATAACCCCAAAGGCAGGAGTTCTGAGACATACGGGATTGGTCTCATTACCCAGAGTTCTGTTTGGAACTTGCAGCCTAGAGAGGACACATCTTAGATTTTAGTGAGTTAATTAAATTTCATACTTAACCCAGAGTGGCCCTTTAAAGAAAATTATTGCTGAATTATTAGAGCAGTATTATTACCAAGAATCATGGCCAGATTACCCTGTAGGCACAGAACATGGAAACTCAGAGTATGAGGAAGAAAAGATCAGTTAAGTACCTCTCTCTCTCTCTTTTTTTTTTTAAGTGAAGGAAAACCTGACTCGAAGGTGGTTAAGCAAAGAAAGGAATGTATAACACAGTTCACTTAAAAGGGCAGGGTTTACAGCAGCTTCAGGCATGGCTGACAAGGTGCTCAGAACTAGGTTTCTTTCCATTTTTCACTGTCTCTCTCAGGATAGAGAGATGGGTGCCACGGATACCAGGCTTGACACCTCTCAGCTTCAAATCCAGTAGGTTAGAATGTCTTTCAAACTCTTCAGTGAGTTTCATTGTGTCTCATTGGCTTGACAGGCTTGCATATCTACGTGTGACAGTGGAATGAGACTCTGATTGGTCAGATGTGACACCTGATATCACCTAACTGAGCAGGAATGAAGGGTGAGACCACAAATGCAAATTGAAACTGACTTTACATGGAGGTGGAGTAGATGTAGAGCGAGAAGGCATAAAGCATTTCTCTGTAGCCCTGCCTGCACTCCCGAAGTTTTATAAAACCTCTGTGGGTTGGACTCAGGCATCAACATTTTCTATAGCCCTTCCACCCCCCCAAGGTGATTCCAGTGTACAGCCAGTGCTGAGAACTATTGCTCCATAGATATCCAAGTTTCCTTCCCTCAGAAAACTTCCCTCTGCCTAAGCCTCGAATTTTTTCCAGTACTCACTCCTTTGGGTAGCCTTTATAGAAGACTTACTTGCCTTTGTTAAACTAAATACTTTACAAACATTGTCTTATTTAATCATCTCAATAATACTATGAGGTTTCTACTATTGTTCTTTCCCTTCTACAAATCAGGGAACTGAGACTCAGATTAAATTGTTTGTGTCACATCATACAGCTATCATGTAGTAGAGACAGATACTGCAACCAAGAGTTATTGACTGAGTAACTATTTCCTTAATGACTATATTTACTGCTATAGTTTCTGTGTATATAAGAGCCAGGGTATGCAGGGTCTTGGACCTAAAAACAAAGTCCATTTCCAATCCTGATCCTATTTTTTTTTCATCACTTCTTCTGCTCACTAGCTCTTAACTCTGTTTTGTGCTATGTTATATCCACAAATTATAACCCGAAATATAATCCTTTTGAGTGCATTTTCTAACTGAGTTGTTTATTTTCTTATTGTTGAGTTTTAAAGCTATTTTGGATACAACTCCTTTATCAGATATCTATTTTGCAAATATTTTCTGCTATCCTGCGTTTGTATTTTTATTCACTTATGTGTCTATCCACTTTACCATGTGTCATTATTTCTGCCTTTGAATCTTTATCATCTTTAATTAATTAGCAAAACAAAAACCTGAACGTATGATTTTGTTTACCAACTACAATAATCCTTATGTTTTTGTCAAGTTTCTCCCCATAGATATCATGAAACGCTTTTATCTATCTGGTAATATCCTAAATAAAAATATTGACCCCCAGCCATATCTGCAGTGTGTATTTTTCCAGTATCTTTGTAGTGTGCCCCTGGCCTTCTATGATGTTAGAAGTAAGCTGTTCATTTGATTGAGACAGCTTAGTTTCAAAGGACCTATAAACTCCTTTTTTTCTAATGTAAATTCTATAGCTAAATATCACACATAATATAATTAATGACTTGGAAATGATCACACGCTTCCATGTAGCTGGAAGTATTATTCAAGCATTGATTTCTCTGATTCTAATACTTTTGTTTGTTTTAAATATACTGGCCAACCTCTCCCTATGCAGAAAGTTGCAGACAGATGACTCTGTGGTTATGAATCCCACTAAAAGAACAGGGTTGTCCCTTCCCTATAGCTGTTAATACGTAGAGACAAAATGGCAGGTAATTAAAGTATTAGCAGAGATGCTATGATAAACTAAATTAGATAAATGTCTCCATAAAGATCATTAACATCTGAGGCAGAAAATGGAAGTCAGAGGACTGACATTAAGGAAAGAAATAGACAACAGTGCAGCCAGATCAGAGAACATTAAAAAGAATTTTTCTTCTAGTTCTTGGCTTTTAGCAGTGGCTGGATCATATCAAAAGCACGCCAAGAAGCAGACAGATATACACATTTTAGAAGCTATGCATTAAAAAATATCAGTATTAAAATGTTTTGTAGAGGATGTGTACACTCGGGATTACCTGAATTTGAATCCTAGGTCTACATCTACCAGCTGTGTGTCCTTGGGCAAGTTATTAAACCTCTGTGTACATCAGTTAATTCATCTGTAAAATAAGGATGACCACATAAGGTTGAATATTAAATGAGTTAACATAGATAAAACACAAAAAAAGAACATCAGGTGCATAGGAAATGATAAATAAATGTTAGTGTATTAGCTTCCTAATACATAGCTCCCATTTTCACATGATATTTTCCTGGTGTCTGTCTTTGTGTCCAAGTTTTTTTTTTTTACTTTTTTTTAATGTGGTTGTTGATCGTATATCTCTCCCAAACTGAATATAAGCTATCAGTATCTTCATCCTGTTTGCGGTTGTGTGCCTTGTTTTTAGGAGTTTCCAACAGTCAGTAGGAACATAGTATCTATTTCTTGAATGAATTAAGTGAAGTGCTGTTCATAAGGCCACATTCTGAGCTGTTGGAGAAACCAAGAGTTGATTAACAAGCTCTACCCCCTTTTCTTGGTAAAAACAGATGTCCTGAATGATGGACTCATTTTGTACTCAGAGATGGTAGGTCTGGTTGTAAAGAGTAGAGCAAAATGAGATATAATTGGCGTTTAAAAAGAGAGAGAGCTACGTAGGAACTCTGGAATCCCAGGACAGGCTCCTAAACCTTTCCAAGCCTCCTTTTTATGATATGTAAAATGGAAACAATAGATACCTTCAGAATTGGAGCCCCAGGATATAACATGGAAACATCAACCTCTGTCTTATTAGTCATGCACTCTTCAATGGGTTATGTTTTGGGGCCTAGGTTGGAAAGTGAAGCTGTTTTCCAGGCAGCCACGTTCTTCATCATTGTGAACCCACTAAACTCCGTATAGGATATCCCCTTAAAAATGTCCTGAGTATTTAGTGACCAGGGAGTGGACATTTGTTGATTTTTGTTACAAGAACTGGCTCTATAGTCCTGCTAGACATTAAATACCAGGTTCCATCATTTACCACTCCATCACCACAATGGCCTTCTTATCCCCAAACACTCCAGCCACCTCCTTCCTCTGGATCTCTGCCTTTACTGCTCCTTCTTTCTGTCTGTCATCAGGAGTGTCCCATGGTTGCCTTCTCATCATTCAGATCTGAATGCATGTGAACTCCTATCGGAGCCTTCCCCAAGCCACTAGCTGAAGACCCTGAAGCTGTCCCCACCCCTACTCTAACAATATTTTGAGGTTTGCAGAATACTTGTGGCTTCCTGAAGCCACCTTATTATTTTTTGGCTTGTTGATCATAAAATTAGACGACTCAAAGAACCATGAGAGACCACATGTATCTCATTCATCACAGAACCTCTGTATCCAAGATTTTTATGAGAATACCAGTCATAGGGTTAGGGCCAACCCTAATGACCTCATCTTAACTTGATTACTACCTCTATAAAGAACCTACAATTAAATAAAGTCACATTCTTAAGTGCTGGGGATTAGGACTCACACATATTTATTGGAGATTGGGGGACACAATTCAACCCATAATGGTGAGATATACATTTTTATGAGCATTTTAATTACCTGTCATGTTCTATAAATATTCCTTCTTCAGTGGGGTCAAGACGTACATTTCCCTTGCCAGTAATCTGGTTCACTTTATACCTTGAATTACCTTCCCACTGATAATATCTAATAATGTCAGGTACAATATAAAAGTCACCTTTAATTGTGTGATATACTGGCCAAAAAGAAAAATAATAAGAAAAACTCATATGTTATAGACTATGTGAAAGCTAGAGTCCAAAAAGATTCTCAGAGACCTGAAGAGGTCTTTATCTACAGACACGTGTTGTATTTGGGTGAACTTCAGCTTTATTTTACAGATTATATGTCTAATGTAAAGGTGAAGGAAAAATAAACCACCCTTGTTACCCTCTTCTTCCATACCCAGGTAGCTGTCTTAAACCTTAGTGGCAGATAGAGAAAACAGTGTTTTCTTCGAGGGCAGTTCTCATGTGAATTTGCAGCCTAAATTTACACCAATTTGAGGACAAGGGGAAGCTCTCTCAGGTAAGGAATTTTATTTCAAGTGTCCAACTTTGATCCAAAAATGATATTGCTTCCCCCTCAGAAATGTCAGAAGTATGTTCAGATCCTCTCTGACAGAGTTCACTTCAAATAATCCTTGCAGTTAAACTTCCAAGGAATATAAGTCACAGATAAACGTAAACCACCAAGTTACAAGGGAACACAGCACCATGATCAAGAGCCAGCTAAAACAACAGCAGAATCAGAGGTACAAAAATGGCAGAGGTTATGTTACACACACACACATACTTATGCACACATTCAGTATGTTTGAAAAATAAAAGAGGGGGCTGAATACATGTTAAAAAAGGAAAATATGATTAAAATAAAAATAATTTTTCACAATAGTTATAATCAGCTTTTAAAAGGACCAAAAAAAACCTTGTTAAAATTAAAATCTAATCATTTAAAGTAAAACTCTATGAACAAGTTTAGAACAGATTAGAACCAATTGAAGGGAAAGGCAATAAACTGGGTTCCAGTTTAAATTGTATTGGACAGTTCCAGAATTAATGAAAGAAACCAAGTATGGAACAAAGTATTCTAGTATGGTTCAAAAGAAGGATGAGGGTTGGGGGTACACAAGGAAAAGAAGAGAGATAAGAAAAAAATATAAAAGAATAAGAAAAGGACAGGTACATTTAATTTGTGCAAAATATTTTGGAAGTAAATCTGAGATAGAAGTGAAAATCCTTTTTTTTCTTTTTGTTTTTGCTTCTTGAAATGTTATCAAACAAAAAGAGCTTATTTTAATCTTTGACCCTGAATCTCTCTTTTATGCATACTTTATTCATGCTGCTTCATTGTGCACTTATAGAAGCAGTTCACTGTAAGCAAATAGAAATGTTTTCTCCCCATGGAAATAAATGCTATTTCATAACTCTGTCTTACCTGCTTTAGAATAGGCATTTTTGTAAATGTTGTACACTTAAAGTTCAGACTTCATATTAATGCTTTCTTCCTCTTCCAAAAATGTGCTGTTATCCCTTCTACCTTCCCGAGATACCTTTGAGTGTGGGGAATCCAGCTGTCTTTAGAGGGGGCAGGGGATGGAGTCTCTGGTCTTTTCAATGTGGGTTTTGGCTAGACATGCTGGTCAGTTGTTCTCTGGGGTGGGGCCAGGCTGAGCAGCCTACAGATGACATCCACACTGAAATCCAGTCACTGTCCAAGAGTAGTCTCTAGTCATGAGGCATGCTTGCCTTTCCCTAATTCATGGCTTATTCAGACCCACAGATATGCTCAGTATTTGTTACTCCCTCTAATTCCTGGACTTCTCTATGGTGCATCCAGGCTGTAAGCAAGCTACAGACTAAGCAGCATATCTATTGGACATCCTCCCACGGTGCTGCTCCTGCGGCCACTCTCCCCATAATGGCCACCACACCATGCCAAATGGAGGATTTCTCTAGAAGGCCTCCATTCTCAATAACACCAAAAAAGAGGAACAAGGCATGAAACACGAGCTTCATGAGTGTCCCTCTCCTCCCCTGCCCTGAGGGTGTACAACACAAAGGTGGCAATAGAAAATTGACATTTTATCACCCGGTGTGCTCCGTTCTCTTGTGTCCTTGTGCTTCATCCTACCCCCCACCATTTGGAGGTCTCTATTTCTTATGGCAAATTCCCCTTATGCCATATCATCCTTCCTTCCATTTGCCCTCACCTTTCTCTGGGGCAATGACATGAAAGGCTGTAGGAAATAAAATAAGAATATCAAAAAGAGATAAAACATTCTTGTTGAATGTGTCAAAATAATTATTCTCCTTTGTATTCAATGAATCATAATATACATATTCTTTGTCAGTTTTTTTCAGATACTTTCTTTCCTTTTTATCTTGCTTTAGGTTCACATAATTTTATGGATGGATGTTGAACAACTTCCACATTAGGAGATATTCCAAACCTGGTTGTGAGTACTGTGTGAACACAAGCTCCCTAAGACCACATTGCCGTCCTCCCCAGCAAACACAAACATGGAAGCTGTGCGACCCTCCAACAAATTCTTACAGTATTGGTTGTCTTTCTTATATCTCATCGAATTCTCAAAAGCACTTTAATAATCTTGCTGATGCCTTTTTGAAATCAGAGAGAAATTCAGTGTTGCTGGGCCATAGGGTCAACTGGCAAGACAGGCAAAGTGGCTAATTCCGAAACTTTTCCTTGCAACATGACGCTGTAACCACTTTCACAGAGGCTTCCAACATCTTACTCTGAGCCATTTCTTCAGTCCCACTTTGGATTCTGCATCCTAACTCATCTGAACTTTCCAAGTTTGGATTCCGTGATCTCCTTATGTAATTTAGTGATCCTCATGCTCGATTGTCTTCTTAGTATGTGCCTTGTATATAGCATGGGTCTTTTCTTCCACTTAAAAAGACCTTTGTCTTTCTCTGATGATGAGCTGGATTCTTCCTCTGACTGAGTCCTTTATACTTGCCTTGAATAAATCTGCTGCTCAAGCAGGTCATTCGCCGTCACCTTCTCCCAGTTCTCAGCCATCCTGGTCATTGTTCTATTTTCCTCTACCCTCTCAGCAGATTTCAGGTACAAAGTGCTGTACTATTTTTATTTCTCATATTCCCCTCTTGGTGTTCTCCTCATATTTTTCTTCCCTCTCCCCCGTATTATAAATATCCACAGACAGATGTCAAAATTGTATTACCATAATAATCATGAATTTTCATGTGCATTACATTCAGCCTTCCATTTACCCTCACTCTTTACATTATATCCTTTAGTGAGTAAAGAATATTATGTAGCTCATTGTAGCTCATGATATTAGTTTGGAAAACATGTTCAGTGCAAGCATGCATTACATTCATACTGTATTACTTTAACTTTACTGCACACTTTCCCAATGTGAAGAGAATATATAAAATTAAAAGTATCATATCAGTAGAAAAGTGCTTTGACAAAATCACATAGGATGCTGCTCCTATGAATTGCTCAAAGCAGGCAGGGAGAATAATTTCTAGGCAGACAGATTAGCCAAAAACCAAGTGGGAACCTTAATTGTCTGAAATGCTACTTTCAAGCTGGTGTCATGCAACGTAGCAGTTCATAGCTACACCACTAGTGTGTTTCTGCCTCAAAATCCACTCTTTTCCTTTTTACTTACTGTGACAACCTTACTGTGGCCTTATTTTATGAAGCAGTGCAAAGCTGTTTTATTAATCCATTATATTTTATATCAGAGTCAATAAAAGTTTTTGACAAACTGCTCTTTACAGAAAGTTAATATGTTGCTATACTGGTCTTTCAATATGTTTCATCTGGGAGTGAAAGAATTAAGTGTATCAAAAGAGACACTCCTGAACAACAAAAATTATTTAATTAATTACATATTACAGAGGTTACTATATATAAAACAAAAATAGGGATTATTGAACTAGGAAGAATATCATAAATTATGCCTGAGCATACTGTTATTACTCAAAAATCTAACATACAAAGAAAATGTTTCTTTTAGAATAGTATGGAGGATCTCTTTATTCCCCACAGGATGCAAAGAGCTTCATAATTTACCATGAATTTTTTTACTTTTGAGTGATGAAACCTTTGTGAAAAATTATTCCACAAATTTGAGATTGTACAGATGTCCATAATATATCCTTCTGTACTTTGTTTAAATAATTCATTTTTCCAGGGTGATACTGATATTTTACTTGTTCTAGGACTGAATTATCACTTTTGGTTGATTCATCAATTCTTCCAATTCTGTTCTATTAGTAAATATAACAAAAAAGGCTTATTCCACAATATAAACTTTTCCAAGTAAGAACGAATCAGTGAAGTGCTATTTGTAGATCTATCTCTTCAAAATATGAGTCTGCAGTTATTAACTGAGGACGCAGAAAAATAGAGTCTCTCATAAAATAAAACCATGTTAAACATTCAGTGCTTTAAAGTGTACCAATAACTAAAATTTTTGAAGCCTCATAACTAAACCTTATGTTATTTACTTTAAAGAAATATAGTTTTCTTTTACAAATAAAGGCAGTAAAAAGAAACTTCTCTTAGAATCAAATAAAACTAAATGTCTATAGGATAAAACCAGTTATGATTCATTTCTGTTATATTTTTGCAACAGAAATTGGACTTCAACTTCATATAATGTACTGACATCCACTATTTACAGTGGGCTTATGTGAAATTTCTTCCTCATCCCTGAAGTTATCTAGTTCACTACATTGAAGTCATGTAAAATACGACCAAAGACTATTATATTACTCAACTGGACAAGAATTAGTCTTTTCATTGTGAGATAATAAATAGTCATTGCCCCATGGGTATGTGCAAATGTGAGAAGCAAAACAGGAGGTAAACTCTGCACTACTATGAACCCTCATAGTGCTGAGCATAAATTTTCTTGATTTTTCCCCTGAGTTTCAAACTAAATGCATTTCAATAACCACTGGAAAGCAGATCTACTTTTGCATCAGTAAGAAGCCCAGTGTATAGAAAGAGACTTAAACATGAAGTAGTTTAATCTCTATAATTCAAAACACTATAGGCAGAGGCATACTAAAGTGTCAAAATGCCTTGGATAGTGTCCAAGCAGGAGTCTGGCACTGATGGAAGTGATAAATACAAAAAAAATAAGAACAGAACACTAAGATATAGGAAAAGACACAGGTTTATGACCTACGTAGATACTTCAAAGCACTTTATATTTTGATCCTTGTATGTTCTTATATTTTTCTCAATAATCTAGAGAGTCAAATTTAATTTCATCATTTTATTAAAGGGAGAAGAGAATGTTCAGGAAAATAGCAAATGTGTAAACTACTCCTGTTTCAAGTGATGGCATTCAGACATCTGAATCTGGATTAATATTTCCAAGAAAATATTCAGCCAATTATAATTGTTACTTACAGTGTGCTAAATGGTCCAGTAATAATAAGTATTTACATTTTGGCAGGAGAGAAATAAATATCATAGGCATAAGTCATTTAAAATCTTTCTAGGCACATGTAAGTAGTATCAAGAAATCTTGGGTATTATTCATTCATTAATTCTTAACAGTCCTACCTATTCAAATCCCCAATTAGTCTAAGAAATAAGAAATTTATTAAAAGGTCAAGGCTCAAAAATAATTATAGGAATTTTTGCATTTATGGGAATACAATAATAACCACCACCCATCAAGGTAAAACTCACAATGTTATGTATCCAATCTAAACTTAGGGCATGCATACATATGACATGTATTAAGGAGAAATGTAAATGAATTTTAAAAATACCCAAATTGACATAGATACTAAGATGAGAAGATAAGATCATTACAACTGTTATTATAATTATATTTCATATGTTCAGTGAGTTAGGTAGTTACCTGGAAGAAATAAAAAGACTGCAAATGAACTTCTAGAGATGAAAATTTCAGTGTTTGAGATGAAAAATATACTTGAAATGATTAACAGAGGATTAGACTTTGCAAAAGAAAAGATTCATGGAATTTAAGACACAGCAATAGAAACTGTTCAAAAGAAACAAAAGGAACTATTCAAAAGAAACACATATTCAAATAAAAAATAAAAACAGCATCAGGGAGCTGTACGATAACTTCAGAAATCCTAATATATGTGGAATTAGCATCCTCACAGGAGAGGACAGGAGAAATGGACAATATTTTTCCAAACAAGATGAAAACTACATATCCATAGATCAAAGAAATTCATCAAACCCAAAGGACAAGAAACATGAAGAACCCATAGCAATGCACACCCTAATAAAATATCCAAAACTATTAATAAATAGAAAATCTTAAAAGCAACCAGAGCGGGGAAAATCACACTGCTTTCAGAGGAACAAAGAAGGGCATGATAATGTTTTCTTGTCAGAAAAAAATGCAAGTGATAAAAACAGTAGAGCAGCATCTTTCAAGTACAGAAAGAAAAAGAAAAATACATGTCAACTTAGGGTTTCATCTCCAGTAAAAATATCTTTCAAAAAGAAAGTAAAAAAAAAAACGTTTCAGACCTACAAAAGCAGACATAGTATATTACCACCAGACCTATAGTGCAAGACATGACTAACAAAGGCATAAGGAAAATAACAAGAAAATATGGATTAACATATGAATGAAGACCACCAGTTATGGTAAATGTTTATTTATTATTTATTAAATATTTACCCTAATTTACCATTATTTAAATTTACTTAATATTGACGTTATTATTTAATATTTAATATTGAGTCCAACAATATATGATAGTTCATATATCAAGGCCAAATGGGTTTTATCCCAGAAATGCCATCATATTAACAAACTAAAAAAGAAAACCATAAAGCTATCTCAAAAGATGAAGACAAAACACATGGTATATTATAAAGTCTTTCTTGGTAAAATGTCAGCAATACAATTGACCTTTCTCAACCTGATAAGTGGTGTCTAAAGAAGCCTCTGAATAACATCATATTTAATGGTGAAAGACTGAAAGCTCTCCCTCTATGTTCAGGAACAAGGTAAGGGTGTCCACTCTTACCAATTCTGTTCTCCATTTTACTGAGGGGTCTAGTTGGTGAAATAAGGCTGGAAACTAAACAAAGTTATCCTGATCATAAGAGAAGTAAAACTGTCTCTATTTAGAGAAGGCATGATATTTTAAATAGAAAATCTATAAAAGTAGGAATGTACAAAAAAAACTACTAGAACTAATAAGTCATTTAGTAGTTTAAATTAGGAACACAGAACCAATATAGAAAAATCAATAGTACTAGCCAAGAAAATGGAGAAATCAGAGTTAAAACTACCATTTTAATAGCATGACACATTCACAGGTAAATCTGACAAAAATTATAAGAACTGTATGCTTAAGGGGATTGTGGGGTGTCATGATTGGTATATACGGTATATGTGGGGTCACAGGGAAGACAGGGTAGCTCAGAGAAGACAAATAGGGACTCTGTGACATCTTACTACACTGATGGACAGTGACTGCAATGGGGTGTTTGAGGGGGACTCGATAATAAGGGTGAATGCAATAACTACATCCTTTTTCTTATGAAATCTTCATAAGAGTGTATATCAATGATGCCTTAATAAAAAAGAAAAAGAACTGTATGCTTAAACCTACAATACACTGTTAAAACAAATTGAATAAATGGTGAGATATACTATGTTCATGGAAAAGAAGATCCAATATACTTAAGATGCCAGTTCTGCCATAATTTATCTAAATAGTCAACACAATCCCAAATGAAATAACATCAGATTGTTTTTTTGTCAAAATTAAGGAAGATTCTAAAGTGCATATTGAAATAAAAACAACCTGTACAATAATCAAAACAAATATGAAGCAAAAATTAGAGGTAAAATTGTTTGACTCTAAAGCTATAGGAATTAAGACAAGTATGATATTAACATAAATATAGACAAAGATATCAATGGAGCAGAATAGACAACTAATATTTATTGACAACTGATTTTTTTATGAAGGTGAAAAGGCAATTCAATGGAGAAATGAGAATAATTTCAGCAATGATGCTATGTTTTTAAAAAGAGAACTGATCCATACTTTGTATCACATACAAAAATCAAGTCAGAATGGTAAGAGAACTAAATGCAGAAAACGAACTGTAATTAAATGACAACATAGGAGAAAACCTTTGTAACTTTGGGTAAGGCAAAAAAGTTCTTAAAAATGATATCAAAAGTGTGATCTATATGATAGAGCTCTATACTTACCATATTGGTTAAAATTCAAAAGTCTGTTATTGCCAAGTGTTGGTGAAGCTGTGTAGAAACTAAAACTTTGGTATGCTGCTAGTGGGAATGTAAGATGGGATAATCACTCTGAAATACTTGTGTTAAAGCTTGCTCTTCAATTTCAAGTGGACCCTGATGAATTAAATACTCAGAAGTAGTAGAGGTAGTGTACCATGAAAAGTATATATTTTAATTTGTTCAATTGAAATTTATTTTCTTACAGTAAAACAAAAATTTCCCATATAATAATTCCTTTAGCTATTAGAACCTTAAAAGATATAAATTTGTATGTGATTTGGATATAAATCTTTTTTTTTTGAGGGTACATTGCTCACCTGTGATAGCCATGACAATGTAGTATTTAAACCTCTAGGTGTGGGGGAATCTAGCTATTGTGCCCCACATTCAACATTGTGTTTGCCCCAAGTTCATGGTTCCCATAGTTACTTTCAACCAGTTATTAAACACAGCAGGGATTTCAAGGCAGGCCCATTCTTGGGAGACTGCATTCCTCTTAGGAGCAATGTTGGCTTGAGAATTCCCCTGACAGTTTTGTTTTATTTTCTTGATCACTTCATTGCAGACTAAGATGCTTGCACCCCACCCTTTTCCTTCACTTTGAGACCACATCTGCATCATGATCTGACAGCTCTCCTCTCCTATCCTGGCTCCTCCAATTTTTTGCTCACCGGTTGTTCCCCTAATAAAATTAGTGCATGTTTAATCCAATATTGGCATCTATTTCTCTTAAGACAAGGACTAAAACAGTGGCAAAACTATATATACTCTGATTTAAATATAAACCCTAGGATAGTGGTTAATTATCTTTCAGAAGTGTTTATTCAACCAATAATCAAATAACCCACTTCAGTCAGAAGCTGAGATCCAAGAAGTACAGGAGCCTCAGCTCCCTGCTTTGCCTCTTTCCTCTTCATTTGTTGGCAATAGTGAAACATTGAGGGATTTGTTTTGTTTATTTATTGTGTTTTAATGGAGTAACATTATGGAATTTTGCTTTAAAGGAAATAGATCGGGGAAGGAATGGAAATAGAAAGAGCAAAAAGAAGACTGATAAATTTTAGAGAACATACAGCCGCTGTCAGTATGAAGTAAAGGATGAGGGATGCTCTACAGATAGAGCCGATGTTACTTGGCAACTGGGTGGCTCTGCAGAACAAGATTTTATGTTCATCATGTTTTGTGGAAGTACTTCTAACATGAAGTGCATTCATTCTTATATCCTAAAGCTGAGTATATTGAAGAAAATTTGCACTTTCCTTGGTTGGAAATGTAATATATTTCAATGATAATCTCAGGGGCTCTGCACTTTTCTAATTTTGGACCTTTACATAATTTATTAAAGATTTCTTTTTCTTTCAGTTACATTATATTGCTGCTGGATAATTAGGAACTACAAGTAAAGTAAGAGATAATAATTTGTAACAAGGGACTAACTGTGACTTCTATGGGTAAATATCATGAACCTTATTAGTGCATAGAATTAACAATTGGTCTGAAATTTAATGGTCTTTATTTCTTAGCTAGATTTTTTTCTATCCATCTGTTTCAGCAGATACTTTTTTGAACAGGGCTTCTTTCATAAAGATGAGTGAGAGAAGGTAATTATTAGCTGTGCTTTTGTGATAGAATAATATGAATGTGACAGCAGCTTACTGGCTTTCAATCTCTATTCCAGCTTCTTCTGAAATTCAAACTAAAAAATAATAATAATCTTGGTTTTTGAAATGTTAATAACTGTACAACCAATTTAAGAGATTTTACAGGTGAGTTTTGATTTTTGTCCACTTACTAGCTGATTCTAAACCTTAATTCATATGAGACATAACTCATGTTATAACTATTATATGTCAACAACAGAATTTAGCACATTCTTACTTCAGATATACAATTACACATAATCTTTCTTTCTGTCTCACACACAGATACACCCACACATGAACACACATGCAGGAACATATACACACACAGGAGAGCTCTTATATTGTTAAATTTGATTAAAATTATAAACAATAAGATATGAAGGGCATCTTTGACTAATATTGTACATTTATAATCTCAAAGGAGTTAAAATAATCATGAAACTGTACAAAGTATTGCTATCAATTAGTAATAAACTTTTTTTCATAGGTTAAGATTTGCATAGTTACAGGGATAACATATCTAAAATTATTTTTTAAGGTAGCCAATATAACAAAAATCATCTTCAAAACATAATCAGTATTCACCAAGAGTATCAAAACAATTAAATGGGAAAAGAGTAGCTCCTCAACAAATGGTTCTGGGACAACCAAATAGCCACAAACAAAAGAATGAATTTGGACCCCTTCCTCACATCATATACAAAATTAATTCATAATGGATAAAAGTTCTAAATATACAAACAAAAACTACAAACCTCTTAGAAGAACACATAGGAATAAATTAGCATGACCTTGAGTTAAGCCAAGATTCTTCAATATGATACTTAAAACAACCAAAGAAAAAAGTAGATAAAATAGAACTTTGTAACATGTTTAAAAATTAGTGCTTGTAAGAACACCATCAAGAAAGTGAAAGGACAACTCACAGAATGGGAGAAAGTATTTTTAAGTCATATATCTGATAAGAGATTCTATTTAGAATATATAAAGAACTCTTCAACTCAATAATTAAAAGACAACTCCATTAGAAAATGGACAAAGAATCTGAATAGACATTTCTTCAAAGAAGGTATACAAAAGGCTAGTGTACATGAAAAGCTGCTCAACATAATTAGCCATCAGGGAACTTCAGATCATGTACATAATAAACAAAAAAGGTATACAAAAAGTGTTGGTGAAGATGTGGAGAAATTGCAACTCTCATATATTGCTGGAGGGAATGTAAAATTAGCAGCCACTTTGAAAGAATTTCTGCATTTCTCAAAAGTTAAACAAATGATCTATCAATTATACTCATGGATATATACCAAATAAAAATGGAAACAAGTCCAAACAAAAAATGAATGATTTTCTCAGCATTACTCATAATAGCCAAAAAATGGACACAACTCAATGTCCATAAACTAATGAATGGATAGATGAAATATGGTATATCCATGTTATTGAATATTATTTGAAAATAAAAGGGAATGATGTATTGATTCATGTAATAGCAAGGATGGACCTTGAAAATGTTTTGCTAAGTGTGAGCACATATTTTATTATTCCATTATATTAAATGTCCAGAATAGGCAAATCTATAGACAAAAAGTTGGTTAATGATTGCCTAGGGCTGGAGGGAGGGAATGGTGGAGTTGGATGAAAATAGGGAGTAACTGCTAATGGGTATGGAGTGTTTTTAGGTGGTCATAAAAGTGTCCTAAAATTAATTGTTATGTCCTTTTGAATATACTGAATACTTTTGAGTTGCACTTTTTAAATTGGTGAATTACATAATATTTGAAATATATCTCAATAAAACTTTAAGAAAAAATAGTAGCATTGTAACAAATCTCTCAAGGTTGGAACTATAATGTGGAAAGGAACTTTTGAATATCCCTTTTGCAGAGAATTACATAACTTGCTAATACATTGTGTGTGTGTGTGTGTAAAGCATATTCATTAACTTTGCTTAAGTCCAAAATCAGTTGTGTGTTGTCTTATTGCTCTTCACAGATTTTGCATTTTTTACAAATTCAAGACAACCCTGAGTCAAGCAAGTCTACTGGCATCATTTTTCCAACAGCGTTTGCTTACTTCACATCTTTGTGCCACATTTTGGTAATTCTCACAATATTTCAAACTTTTTCATTATTATTATATTTGTTACAGTGATCTGTGATCAGTGATTACCACCTGCTGAAAGCTCAGATGATGGTTAGCATTTTTTAGCAATAAAGTTTTTTTTAATTAAGATGTGTACATTGGTATTTTGGACATACTGCTATTGCACACTTAATAAACTACAGTATAGTGTAAACATAGCTTTTATGTGCACTGAAAAACCAAAAAATTCATTTGACTTGCTTTATTGCAATGTTCACTTTATTGTGAGGGTCTGGAACCCGAATCCCCAATATCTCCAAGGTATGCCTGTGATAAATCAGACTTACTTAATACATCTCTTGAAGTTGATCTACATGTGGGAGATCAATCCACCCCATGGGTTATTTTCTTCAGTCAGTCAAGAGACTCTTAATTCCCTTACTTCTGATGTGTTTTACAGAACTTAGTCAAGGATATAAATAAAGGTCTTGACTTAAAACTTTTTAATGTCCTAAATCTTTAGTTGTTGGTAAGGAGAACATACTCACTGCAACCTTTCTTGTCTATAGAGAATTAGATCCACTCATTATAAGAATGGCCAACCCAGCAACTACTATAGTAAGTAATGGGGAAAAATATATTTTTCTCAGCTTAGTAGTAATCTATATAATAGAGGGAAAAACTAGAAAAAACATGTTATATTTTCAGTCGTTTGGTTTTCTGTGATCTTTGAGACTTTTGTATAAATAGCAATTTGTATTAATAAATCAAAATAATATTCTTAATAATTAAACTCAATATATTTCATTCAACAGTCCTTAGATTGCTTAAATTTTCATTGCACATTTTTTTTCTTCTAAGAACCAGATAACCTTTTGTATGGGGTTAAGTTTTAAAACAATTAATTTAGTTCACAGGGTTAGTTCTATAAAATAATTTCACTAAGGACAGCATCGTAAAATCTCAGTGTGAAGCTATAAAACATCAATAAAGTTTAATATGAAAAGTTAACAAAGTCCATGGAGACTCAATCATATTTTATGACAATTCATTGTAGTTACTGTTAACACTGCCAAAATGCAGACATATTGTGGCAGATAAGCTTTCCTCACTGCACAATAGTATAGCTATCACAGAAGGAAGGTGATAACAAGTGTGATAGAAAGACACAGTGGAGAAAGAACACGGAGGAGATTTACAGCATGCAGTTTTCCCTTCATCTTTTAACTTATTGAGATATCTTTAATATTCACATATTATACATATTCATGGTGTACAATTGATGTTTTGATTTATGTATACATTGTGAAAAAATCATCCCAATCAAGGTAGTTTATCACCTCTACATAATTACATTGTGTGTGTGTGTGTGTGTGTGTGTTTGAGAAGATTTGCAATCTGCCTTTTTAGCAAACTTCAAGTATACAATACAATATTTTTAACTATCTTCCCCATGCTGTACACTAGGTCTCCAGAACTCATTCATCTTGCATAAGTGAAACTTCACACCCTTTGACCAATCTCTCATTTCACCTCATCTCCCCCATCAACCACCACTCTATTCTGTTTCTTTGAGTTTGATGATTTTTAGATTCCACATATCTGTGAGGTCATTCAGTATTTGTCTTTCTGTGTCTGGCTTATTTCACTTAGCATAATGTTGTCACAAATAGCAGGATTTCCTTCTTTTTTAAGGCTGAATAGTATTCCATTGTGTGTGTGGAATCCATTCACCTATTGGTGGACATAAGCTTTCTTCCATATTTTGTCTCTTGTGAATAATGCCGCAACAAGCATGTGAATGCAGATATTTCTCTTGAGATCCAGTCTATTTCTTTTGAATGTATATATAAACACGGAATTATTAGATGATACAGTACTCTATTTTTAATTTTGAAGAACTTCTGTACTATTTTTTGTAAATTATATTCCCACCAACAGTGTACAGGATTACTTTTCTTCCACATGTTCACCAACACTTGTTATCTTTTGTCTTTTTGATAAGAGCTATTCTAACAGGTGTAAGGTAATATCTCATTGCAGGTTTGATTTGTGTTTCATAGTCCATGATGTAAAAAATATATTACAAACCTTTGGTTATCCAAACAAAATGGTACAGGCATAAAAACAGACCTATGGGCCAATGGAACAGAAGATAAAGCTCAGAAATAAATTTGTACATTATAGTCAACTGATCTTTGACAAGGGTGCTAAGAACATACAATGGGAAAAGAGAGTCTCTTTAATAAATGGTGCTGGGAAAACAGGATACCTAAATGCAGAAGAATGAAAATATATCCTTACCCTATACCATATACAAAAACCAACACAGAAAGAACTAAAGACTTAAATAGATACATGAAACTGTAAAATTAGTAGAATAAAACAGGGGAAAAGTTCCTTGTTATTGGTCCTGACAATCATTTTCTTTGGTTATGATCCTAAAAGCATAGGCAATAACAAAAATAGACAAGTGGGATTTCATCAGCTAAATACCTTCTGCACAAGAAAGGAAATATTCAGCACAGTAAAAAAGCAACTTATGGAATGGGAGAAAATATTTTCAAGTCATATTTCTGATAAGACATTAATATCCAAAATCTATAAGGATCTCATACAATTTAATAGCAAAACAACAAACAAGGAAACAAAAACACACACAAATAACTCAATGAAAAAATGGACAAAAGACCTGAATAGACATTTGTCAAAAGAAGACAAACAAATGACCAACAGATGAACCACCAATGAGCAATGGAAGATGCTCATCATGCATATGTACACTTTTAACCAGTTTTGGGACTCTCTCTTGCAGCTATACCCTTACAGGAAAACAAAACCATGTGTATAAGATGTTCACAGAAACCATGTTTACAATGGCCAAATGTTGGGGTCACAATGAATCATACAGGCCCAGTTTCTATTCTTTGATCAACACTGAATCAGTGCTTTCAATAGAATATTAGAGGCCAGAAAATGACAGTCTATTGTGGTGTGTGCCTGCCTGAAAACAGTGTGAAGAGGGCTATTTACAAAGATGCACACAATCCACCCTGAACTAGCCCAAGTGCTTGCCAAGTCTTGCTCAGATTTGAGAGGCTTTTATGAAATGTCAAATGGGTGCCACCTACTCTGGAAGAAGCTATCAGAATCTTACTGGATAAATCACCAAAATTACCATTTTTATAACAGAGTCAAGTGGTTTCCAGTGAAGAGCGAGACGAGAGATTTTTCACTCCAGAAGACCAACTTTCCCGGTAAATTTGGGCTGCTCATAATGAATGCAAGAACAACTCTTGTATAATCAAACCATGAATCAGATTTCATTCATGTTTCTGATCAAATGTAGGTCACACACCAAACAAACCTCACTCTTTGCCTCCAGGATTTTGTTTACACTACCGTCCTTTTATTGAAATAATGTCCATATTTCCATACGTAGTTATAACTGTAATTGCTCTATGAACCAATCTTCTTCAACCTTTCATTTCTAATGGATGCTTAATAAGTGGTTTGAGCACTACTTAACTATTTATATATATATATATGTGTGTGTGTGTATATGTGCATGTGTATGTATATATATATATATATATATATATATGTTCTTTATATAAAATTTATAAATTACATATATTTTATAATATATATAGGTAATATGAATAAGCAAAAGCATAGAGAGTAATAATTTTAAAAGTTTTTTACTGTATTTTCCCATAAAGGTTGAGATGAGGATACTCTAATGTCACTAAATTGATCTTTATATCATCCTTGTTGATGAGCTCATAATAGTCCATTGAATAGGAGTATGGATGCCCCAAAATTGATTTAACCATATAAATATTATTAGAGACTAAAAAAGAAACTAGTGTAAAGATGCTTATGTATACGTCTGAACACAGTTTCTTTTTACTTGCTTACATGAAATTCTTAGATATGCATTATTGGGTCAGATATCCTGTTATATTTCTGTAGCATATGTCTACAGAAAAAGGCAATCAAATTTGTCATACCTGAGCCAGATAATGATTTTTCCTTAACTGTCTCAATATTGGTGGGTAGCATCACTTTTTCTAAATCTTGGTAAATCTGATAGCTTAAAATAATATTGTTCTACAATAGTTCATGTTTTTACTACTTACTGTTATGACTGAGCATCTTTTTGTGCTTTTTACACTTTTTTAAGCTTTAAATTATATAGAAGTATCTATTCATGAATAGTTTGCTAGAATTTTTTGCAAAGTTCTGTAGACATGATGGTGATAAAATCTGTTGTTACATTTTGAATATCTTATGGTTATTGGACTGTTCAGGTTAAGAACTATTGTTTCTGTGTGCTTTTATCCTCCATTTCATAATAGTAAGCATGCATTTGTTTTTTTCCTTTTCCTAGAATAGCCTGTCAGTGGTTTATCTTTCAAAAAATGTAATCTTAATTTATAAATTCTGTTGATTTGCATGTGTACATATGTATGCATGTGTGTCTGTGTCTGTGTGTGCCATCTCTTGATTTTATAGCTTATTTATTCTAATTTTTCTTTAATATTAAAAATATTAAATGATACCACTTTTCTTTTTTTATGCATCATGGGATAATACTATAAGTGTTTATATGAGTTACTGTCATTTTAATTAGTTTTGATTCCCTCTTTGATAAAAGCTTTGGGTAGATTTGTTTTAAATTTTTAGGTATTTGGGAACAATTATTTATTTCTTTGGATAAGGGTGATTTTGTTTATTATTAAAGGGTGTTTAACTGTTATTAATTTAAATTTGTATTTTATTGTAGTCATATAAGAGCCTCTACAATATCTGCTTTGGAGACTCTGATATTTTCTTTTAGTTATATAGATAAATTTTGAAATATTCCACATGCATCTGAAAAGGAACTTTGTATGAAGAGAACATATTTTTATATACAAATAAATTAATCCATGTAATTATCATCTATATTATCTGCCAAAGGCCACTTATGATAATATATCATTTTCCATTTATATAATTGCCTTTAATATATATTATCAATTTCATTTTACTTTTATAACTGTTTTGCATTGCGGCAATATTCAATATTCTGTTCATCAAAGTTACTCAGTTATATTATTATTGTGAATTACACCCTTGCTAATTTTAAAAAAATGCCTACTTAACTCTCTTTAATGTTTTTGCTTTCAGACCCGTTTTAAGATATCAGGAATGGTACAGAATAGTGATAACTGCCAAAAAACCTGGAACCCAATTCTGCCACTTGCTTAAGCTAGCATATGTGGACAAGGCAGCATAGCTCTGTGCCTCAGTGTCTTTAGCTGTGAAGTACAGATAATAAGAATAGCTTCCCCATAATGTGTCTCTGAAGGGTTAGACCTGTGTATCAGCTATAGTGTCCTTTTCTGTTTACAGGTTCCTGAAAATATGTGCCTTCTTACTTTTATACTGTTTTCCACTTCACTTTCAGGCTACTTCTTATAATCAGTATCTACTAGTTTTTGTTTGTTTTTTGAAGGGAATGACAGTGCATGGGGGTGACCTTGTTTAGTAGCTCTGTGTGCTTGGCAAATAGAAGCTATGCTCACTACTGGGATTTGGAACCAGAAGACATGGGATCCAACCAATCAGTTCTTACACTTTTTCATCTTTGGGAAAGTCATTTAACTTCTTTGAACCTCTGGGTTCATACCTATAAGAAAGGAATCATATTCACTACAAAAATCTTTGGTGAAGCTCAAATGAGGTAAGAAACAGGAAAACTCTTTAGAAAATAAAATAGTATTACACCATTGTTAGTTACTACTGTCATTGCAGATTTACAAGTGCTTCCAGAACCTCTTGGGACAAGGTATCTTCAAAATTCAGAGTATTTTGGATTTTAGAAAAGAAATTCATACATATGTCAACTCCTCCCTGAGGTAGCAACTCAGAATCAAACACATTAATATTTCTGCAGCAGAATAGACAAATATTCCCACTATGATAAACAAAGACTACTTCTAACTTCATTATTATTTAGGACAACTTTAACTCTCTACTGAATTACAAAACTTTTCATTTGAGTAGCTTTTTGTATGTTGGGATTGGCGTTGAGAAACTGTTGACCTGTATTTCCTTGATTTCAATATTAAATTCCATTTGTCTTTTGGGAAGTTCGTGCAGATTTCATTTTTAAAGAACATTATTAGTAACTTCAGTGTGTGTTGTACAAACAATAGGAAAGAACATGAAACAAAAGAAAAAATTAATTGGACTTCATCAAAATGGAAAACTTTTGTGTATCAAAGGACACTCCAAGAATGTAAAAAGATGTAGAATGGGAGAAAATACTTGCAAATTATTTATCTGGTAAGGATTTATTGAGTGAGGCAAGTGTGTATGTGTGTGTGTGTGCCCTTATTCTTTCTCTTTACTGCATAATAAAGGGCTATTTCCATACACTGTTAATGGACTAAAAAAAATACCGATTTTATACCTGTTCTCTATATAATAGGGTAAATTTAGAGAGAAAATAATGGACATAACACCCATCTGAAGTTTGGATCCAAAAAAGGTCTGCTACCATGAAGTTGTCTATTTCCCCTATTCCTGGTTTTCGGATATTCCTAGCTGTTAATTTTTAAATATGATTTCTAAATTATCTGCTATCAAGAATTCTTTCTTTTGATGATCTTAGCTCTTAATAATTTCTCTTGATTTATTGAATCTATAACTTTCAGAATGCATGCAAAACTCCAAGTTTCACTCTACTTCTTACCCATTATTTTATGTGTCTTATAAAGCTCCTTTCATTCTAGTAACATCTGCTTAGTGTGCAGGATAGATTTCTGTAGGTAGCTTTACAGACCAGTATCCAAGGTGTAATGAGACAAAATGGCCCAGGGTCTTGTGATTAGTGCCCAGATCAAGAGTCAATGCTCACGTCAATATGATAACAGAAATGTGAATTTTCTACCTCTTCTTGGGAGGCACCTCTTTTCTTTCACAAAAAGCCGAGTCAAAGCCGGGTGTGGGGAAATTGGGGTTCCTATGGTCTGGATCCTCATGGAACTTGATGTAACTGGCCTGTTGCTAGGCTACCGCTTCCACGCCTTTAGGCAATAAGCTATTATTGCACTATATAGAGAGCTCGGCCCAGTGCTCTGGGCGGAAGCAGAGACGCTAGTGCTCGACCTACCGCCCGGAGAACAAGCCGGGTAATAAAACCTTTCACCCCAAAGAACGTTTTGCTGTCAATTTCTTTGGTCACATTGAATGCATAGCGAACTTGCCAGGGGCTGAAACCCATTGGCAAGACACCAGGTCGAGACATAGGTTCGTTTTCCCCCCATAGTTCCAGTTACCTCAAAACCAGTAAAAGTTTTCATTGTTCAGGAATGAGTTTTTTTGTATATTAGTTCAATATAGTTGGGATTTTTATCTTATTTCTTTGTCCTTCTAATGATAAACTTTGTAGACGCTACGTTTTAGAATTTAGGCTAGCTCTTAATATTAGTTTAAAGATGTTCTGAGTGGCAAAACAGTATGTTTTGAACTGATTTTATCTTAACTTATTTAATTAAATTTGAATAATGCAAAATTTCACAAAGTAAGTATTTGGACAATATGTCTTAGATTTTAAAAACGTGTTGAATATCAGTTTTATGTATGTTGCTCGGGGAAGAGGGGGTTCCCCCACTCTAGGCAAGTTCACTACGAATTCAGTAAGACCGAATAACAATTGGAAGTTGGGGGTACAAAGGGGCCCATACCAAGGTTTATTCCCATCGGAGTCATCCAGCTGTGTACGAGCAGCAGGCCTGTTTCCGTCTCTGGCCCGGCTACAGCCTCGGCTCCCCCCGTGCTGTCTCCGCTGGTGGCTCCATCTCCCCCTCAGGCTGCTTCCCAGCACAGGACCCCACATTTTCCCTTCCGCTTCCTGCATCGGAGGTCTGCGGCTTCTCTTTCCCAGCCTCAACTCCTACTTCCCAGCACCCGGTGCCTACTACTTCTATTTCCTGCTCCCCTCTACGCTCCCTGAGATCTCTGCTTCTCCTTCCAGCCGACTCTGTAGGCAGGTCTCTATGGTGTCTGGCAGCCGCCCGCCCAAGTAAGTTCAGGTGCTTGTGCGTTTCCTCTCCACCCCTCGCCTGGGCCATACTTTCTTGACAGTTCCCTCCAGGCAGCTTTTCTTAAAGCAGTATCAGCCGTGAACAGTTTTCTGCCAAGAGGTATGTAAGCAGGCTTGTAGGTATATAATGGACAATATTAGAATCAGACAAAGTGAGAATCCTGGCCATAAAATTTCCATTTTTCCTACAGTGTATTAATTTACAGATGAATTTATGGCATGTGACTTTAAGCATCTTACTGCCTCTAAGTTTTATCATTCTTCTCACTAGCAGTAATGTGGCTTCAACTATTGACAGTTTGAGTTTTTACATTTTTGTAAGCACAGAAAAAATGAAAATGGAAGTTCCAATGAGTTATTTTTAAGAGGCCACTATTCATCATCAGAGAGATAAAGAAGCAATTTGATGAGCATTGTGCTATCTAAGTTAGGTCCTTCTGAAAGTCTTGACACCAGCAACATGTTAAGTTTATTCTAAAGAAATCATGTCTTTCTAGGTAAAGATATTATTTGACTATCAAAGGACTATAAACCACCTATATTGATTTGGTTTCCTTTGCTTCCTGGGACCCAGAAACCCTGCATCACCTTAATTACACTTTCTACTGAAGAGATGCGAAGAAGAAACAGAACAAGAAATGAAAGTGTGTCAGGAAGAATCTTCATTCTGAGCCTCAGTCCTTGTTACCCATGAAGTAGGACACTACGTGATACTGTATCAGAACAAATGGTATAGCCTTTTCTCTTGACAAAGTCTGGAAGACTGATCAATTTTTTTTTCATTACTGAAGCCTGCATGAGAAAACATAAAGATCGTACCAGAAAGTTATGTGTGTTAACTGATCAAATCATCATAGAACAGGCTAAAGGCAGTATCTCTATATTGCCTCCAAAGTCCTAGGATTCAAAAACTCCCCATGGAAACCAGGCATGAGAAAGTTTATGAATATTCAGAAAAATGTCAATTAAAAGTTTAAATTTCTGTCCTACCACATCTCCAATTTCTTAAAGGGATACTTTAATTTCACCCAGAGGCAAGCGAGTTATTTTAATGGTCTGTGTCAGTTCTCAGTATTTTGATATTCACTGGACTTGATGTAATCTCTCTCCTTAAAATATCTGTAATAAGACAAAGAAATCACCGCACAAGGACACTGCTGAATCCTGAGGTGTACCTTCTGCTTTCTGGACACAGACCTGTCATCACAGCCTTCCAGGATGCATTTTCACCTGCATGCACATACTAGGCATTCATCAGATTCATTTCTTGAAATGTTCTTGATAGTATTCATTCTATGTTAAACCACCTGTCAAAACAATGCTTTAATTAGGTTAAGCTGTCTGGCTTTGTGAAAAGGTTTACTGTACTCAGTTGTCCCTGCCATAAAATTAATAGTTTGACCAACTTCTAAAGAGACGGATTTTGCACTCATGAAAGTCAAATTAAATCCACCTTTGCCAAACAGGGGAAAAAATTGGTGTGTCTGAAACTTTGAAAGCAGCACTTCATTTATTATAATCTTTTGAGTGCCAAAGTACAAATTAGGTAAAACTGCAGCTGCAAGAAAGCCCAAATTATAGCATATTGCTCCTATGACCCTTTTAGTAGGCAAGCCACCTACAAGATAATGAACAGAATGACTGTACCAGAGTCAGCACTGCCAAATTTCCGATTTGCAATAAGCAAGCAATCATTCAGTAAATTAATATTCCACAGACTCAAATATTATGTCAGCTAGTCATTGCCCATCGTTCCAAGACCACAATTCTGATAATATTTTCCAGGAACAAGGCTCATTTTATTATTGAAACTCAGGAGAATAGAATCAGTTTTAAAATACTTTTGTTCAGGTCTTGCTATAAAAATGCCTTTGGACCCACATTCTTTCAGATAAAGTAGCAAAGGAAATAATATGCAAGACTGTTTACTCTTGAGGACAGAGTGATTTGGAGTTTTGGCTTGGGATTTTGTTTGTCCCTGTGCACTTTGCATAGATGGGTCTTCAATTGACTTGGAGATAAAAATGATTCTAATTATTATTTAAGGTATGTAAAGTCTTAAGGTCTCTAAAGCAGGACTCAGAGTAGACAATGGAATTTATGAAGACATGATGCTCTGATATTTTTCATCAGAGGGAGTCATCAGAAAAATTTCAAAAGCACTGTTTTACCTTAAAACGTAAGAGGAGATAATTTACGACAAAGACTTTTTATGGATTACTTTCTCTTGAATCTGTACTTGCATTCAGTAAAAAGTGAAACTTAATATGATAATTATATGCAACTATAGCTTTATAGTTTACTAAGAAACCTAGTTTCTTGTTTCTCTCCTTGGATGCCTGTTGGTAGGGCTGTCACTTACCTCTGAGAAGAGCTAGGTCATCTCTAATTATAATCTACAAGCGTGATTCTGAAAATCCAGGGGCTCAGAGAAGAGATGTGACATTTCTTCATATTCTCACACAATGTTTCCCAACCTAATTGAAAACCTCTTTGTAGCAATATTCTTAATGTTTCATTTACTATCCTGAAGTAAAATTCATATATAACACAATTATTTTTCTTAGAAGTCAGTCTAAACTCTATGTGTTACATAGAGGAATAATAATAAAGCAATTTATAATAAAATACTCATTTCAGTTTGTTGCTCAGGCTGACTATTAGGACCTATAATAAAGTCATCAGATTATTTTATTAATTATAATGAGTAAGTTTAGAATAAAAAGTGGAAAGACCATTGGAAGAAATTCTGTACAAGTTTTACAGAAAATGAAAGCAGAGATACAGGATGACAGAATAAAACTCAGTATGAGGATAATTAAATAACAGAATAGACATCTATTAGTGAAAAGAGAAAGAGGAAAATGACTTTAATCAATATGGGTATAAAACACCAAGAGGTATCACAGACTGTTGAGATTGAGATTATAAAGTGTAGTTTAAAGACATTTCTTTATATTTTCTTTATCAAATATATATAGTGCTCTCTGTGTGTATGGTTTACTTCTATGATTTTTAAATGTATTAACTCATTCCCTCCTCATATGAATTACCCTGTGTTAACAGAATCATTATTTTGCAAAGGAAACAGACCCAGAGGAGTTAAGTAACTTACCTAAGAACCTACATGTAGTAAGCAGCATAGCCAGGATTTGAAACTAGGCATTCTGATTCCAATGTCTATACATTAGATTTCTAAGTTATAATACAGTGACCTGAGATAGGACAAGATAAAAAAATTACAAGTATATCTCTGTTTAAAATCCTATCATATGCATAATTTGTTTCTATTGTTTCTATATGTCAAAAGGCCTGGACACCATACTGATCAATATAAGACTAGAGAAATAGGATGTAGCAGTGAAAATCTACAGAGACATGGTGATTCAAATCTCTAAGAACATCATGAAAATAAATTTTAAATATAGGATATACAAGAAAAATTAATTTCAGCATCATGAAAATAATTTTTAGATTTAGGAAATACAAAAATAAAAATAAACTTCTCACAATTAGGTCTCTTATTGTGCTACAGAAATAGTCAAAATAGTCAAGAACAGGAACTCTTTTAGATGACCTTTATTAGTAAATTTTAATGAGATGCCTACATTTCATATGTCTCCACTAATTTCAATATTTTCATCTGGCTGTGACAAGAAGTTTCAGATATTCTCTGTTACAAATTTGCATGTACAACCTACAAACCGAGAATGATCCAGATTCAAATTTCATAAGCAGTATGGCCACACGTAATGGAAAATTCAAAATGATGTACAAGTCTTGATAGAGTTTAAAATGGAACAAACTTTATACAATATTTGCATTTCCTGCTTATTCAATTTTGGATTTATATGTAAAATGGAATTTTAGTCTATGGATTTAGGTATAACATGCAGTTTGGCTCTGCAGGTTATGGACAATACTTTTTTACAGAATCCTGATCATTGCAGGATGTCTAACCTTCCTGGCCCCACTCACAAAACCCTAGTAATGGCCACCTCCCAAATGTTGTGATAACTAAAAATAACTCCCATAAATTCTCAGAATGTATCCTGAGGGTGCAGCTTCCCCACCGAGATCCATTGATTTAAGGCTTTGCGTACAGAGGCACCTAAAGCAAATTTCACAGCTTGAATGGTATAATTATGTAAGCCAATAAATTCCTCTTATTTTTTGGCAAGATATATATTAGACTGATAATGCATTTCTTTAAAAAGTAAAGATAATTTTCTTTAAAATAAAGCATGAATGGGTTTGCATTTTTGCTTTTGGTTCCTTTTCCACAGTTATCCTTCTATAAGGAGACCGGAATGATAGGAGCTTTATAAGGGCAATGGAGAATTTTTCTTCCAATCTCACTAAAAAATGTATGGATTTTAGTTAAAATGTTATGTAGTGTCTAACCTGGGAATAAAATCCAAACAGACCATGGTATCAAGCAATCAAACTATTAGGAAAATACTCTCAAAAACTTATGTTCTGGTTACAAAGAAGAATACACATGTCTGACCAGAAATTCATATTCAAAATCCCAGCAAAAGAGTTAAGAAGTTCTGGGTATAGGCTGGAAGTGAGAGTTTTGAGTTGAAGTTGGGTTAGTCCTCGGCAAATGCTGTCTCTAATTCAAATTGGCCACCTGGATGCAGTGTTCTGGAACAAAGGACCTGGCTTTAGTTTTATTTTAAGAAAATATAGTTAAAAATAAGCAGCTCTCTAGCAAACTAAGTATTTTAACCCAAGGGATGAGATTGATTTTATTAAATTATTGGTTTTCCATTGGAAATATTTTGCCACATATTGAGAAGTGAGGCTTATTAAAATGTTTAGATTAGGTCAGATGGACAGTTATACATAGTTAGAAATACATATACACATATTATATATATATATATACACACACATACATAAGCATATACATATATATGTAACGAGAGAGAGAATGAAAACAAATGAATCAATTGTAGGTTAACTCAAAATCCCCAAACAGTTCACCAAATTATAGTAAAAGCATTTTTAAATGTCCATTGCGTCGTGCACTATTCTAAGCACTTCCATATATTAGGCGATATAATACTGACTTTATGAAACAGACACTGTTACATAAACAATCCTATTTTACAGCTAGAGAAACTCCAAGATGAAAACTTAAGTGGCAAGATTTAATCCAAACTTTTTGGTCCTGGAGTATCCTTTTAAACATTATATTCTATGGCTTCCCTCTACTGAGCTAATAAAAAAATCCTTGAAATGTAGGTTTAAGTTAAAACCAAGTCAGAATGATCTTATTGCTTTATCAACATTAATATGCTAATGTCCATTATGACTTGCCAGAAGGTATATTCCAAACTTCTTGGACCACTAAATTCTTTTATCATAAGCCATTTTGCAAAAAGAAAAGTGCTGCATGAAACGTCTTTTTAAATTGCTGCATAATACTGTCTTTAACTAACACATTTTAAACTAATAACATTAATAAGAATTAATAATTCTGTATTTCTTCACTCTTAAAATTTTATCATCAGTATTTTGAGTTGTATTTTCAAATGCTTGATACCAGCTTTTGAAAAATATTAATTCATAGATTCCAGAATCTGAGACTGTTGATGGAATATATATATATATTTTTTTATTACAAAAATAGTCTTCTAAGTATTGAAACTTTAAATAGACTTACTAAATCTTTTTGAATATAAAAATCATCGGAGGGTGTACCCCGTGATTGCAGCATCTTCTTAGAGACCCATATGCAAAGTGGTGCTTATCTTTTAAAATTTCAATGAACCATTTGTGACTGCTTTATTTTAATCACGATTAAATTTATCCCCATTAAATTTAGCCTGTTTTTCTTTAAGAAGAATCAACTTTGACCTTATCATCTACATATGAAATTAATATGTTAAAAAATCAGAAGTACTCACAATCTATTAAGTGCAGTGAAATTTAATGATCTAGGATATATTCTGACAGTGATAGTTATGGCAAGAGAGAGAAAAAGAAGACCAAGAAATCCAGAAAAAGGGTGCTAATTCTTGGTTTTTATACATTTCTCACATAAACTCCAATACTTTTATGTCTTTGACATAAACTATAAAAATACTCTAAATTTTCTGCCTTTAATTTCGTGTTTACAATACGTAAGTTTTAAGTTTCAAAAGACAGCTAGCTTTTCTTCAACAATTTTGAAGTATTTATTTTTCAAGTTAAATTTAGAAACTGTAAATGACTTTCATTCAATCTAAAGCTATGGTGGAACTGTGAAGGAACAGAAGTTTTAGGCAAGGCCCTTATCCATGGAATTTTCCATTTAACTAATTCCTGTGTATCATGGGCAGATAGTTAAGAAGTGCTGATTTGAAATCATTCATATCTGGCTATGCAATGCTCTCAACTCAAATCTTTACGAGCTTACATGTTGAGCATGTTGCCTTCTGATATTTGAGAACTACGATTTAAATTTTTTCTTAAAAATGACAGATTCATTTCCTTTTAAAATGCCCTATTTTTCATCCCTTAGCATGTTGAGTTTGCTTTGTAATAGAGAAAATGATATGAAATAAGCAAGTTTTGTTATCAACAAGCTATAGGAGATGTCCAAACATCAATATATCCAAAAATAAGCTATTTGATTCATTAATTTATTTGGGGAATATCTGTAAGTACCTATCTGTTACCTATCTATTTTACTTTTCCATAGAGAAGAAAAAAGTATTTTGAGCTGAGTTTTACAATTCATCTCTAGAGCTTAGGTGTTATAAAAAAAACAGTTCTGAAATAGAAACAAAAATAATACTCTGAGAAGAACTAACTTACCTTTCTGTAGGTCTGACAAATGCAGTGTCAACTTGTTGAGTGTAACATTTGGGATTTGAGATTGACAATGAGCAAGAAAACCAGGTGGAGCCGGTGAAAGAACTCAATGTGAAAAACACTTCATTCTCTTTAAGCTAATTTTAGTCGAAAGGGAATCTGACATCAACACCGTGAATAATGAGGCAAAAACTTCCTTCTATCACTTCTTTCAAGTCTTGACTGTAACTACAGTTAAATTCTTCCTTTTCCTATGTCTTTTTTATGCACATGCCTTTAATAAGTGCCACATTAGTACTTTTTTTCCAGTGTGTTAGGACCTGTTATTCAGTCATTTCTATGCATATAAATGTGGCCTTAATTGCATAACTTTTACCTTTCCTCCTGGTAATGGGTTTATTATCCACTCTTTTTTTTCTGAATCCTGATAAATTACCAAAATTTCAGTCATTCTTGAATTGCCTTCACAATTTTTGGCATATCCATTCACTACTTTTTTTACTTTCTATTTTAGACTCCTGAGTCTGTGGTTTTTAAACAAAGCATTATTTCAAGGTTGTCTGATGCTTCATAATATACACAAAAAATATATATATAACCATGGAGATAAAATATGTTTGTCCACATGCCACCCACATTTCTCTTTGAGTATCGCACACTGGGAGCATGATGTTCAACACATAGCATGGCGTTATTTACACAGCAGGCATTTAAAGCCTATTCATGCTTATTTAGAGTATATACCATTCCAGAATCAATTTCTTTAAAACTTCTACCTGTACTGTTTCACTTACGAGATATCTATTAAGTAATTGCCACACACTTGCAGACTTTCCTTTATAATTAAAAAAATATATATAGTGCTTTGTATACCCGTGTTCATAGCAACATTTCACAATGGCCAAAAAATGGAAACAACCGAAATGTCCACTGATGGATGAATATATAAACAAAATGTGGAAAATATTTCTACAATGGAATATTACTCAGCCTTAAAAAGGGATGAAATTCTACACATGGTTGAATCTTAAGAATATTTTGCTAAGCAAAATAAGCCAATCATAAAAAACAATTACCATATGATTCAATTTATATGCAATACCTAGAGTTGTTGAATTTATAGAGGCAGAAGGTTGAACAGTGGTTACCAATAGCTAGCAGGGAGGAATTGGTAGTTAGTGTTTAATGGGCACAGAACTTCATTTTAGGATGAAGATGTCCATCTGGAGGTGGTGGCAATGATAATTGTACAAGAACGTTAATGTACTAGGCACTGAATTATACACCTAAAAAATGGTTTAAAGCTACAATTTTATGTTATGTTTTTTTACTAAAATAAAAAATTAAAATATATTTAATTTTTGAATCCATGTGTACTGGACATTTAATGCTTTTTATTACTTAACATTTATTTCTCTTTCTGAGAATAGGATCCAAGTTTCCCTTTGGAAACACCATTCCACCTCCAAACCCTTGCTCATCTTCAATCCCCTTGGTTTATGTGTGAACACTGCATCCCAAGATCCAGGGGAAATACATCACTCAAAGGCAATCAATTAGTATGTCCACTGAATGTGTTTGATTAATTAATTAAACAAATGAATTCAATACAATTAAATCAAAGGAAATTTGCTGAACTCACAGAAAATAGAAGTTATCTTTCTAATGGGTTGCTAAACTAGTAGATTTTAGGGCAGATTTGTTATACCATATTAATACCATTCTCAGTAAAAAGCCTCCCTGAGAACAAAGCCAACAAAAGCTGAGGCAGAAGACAGAAAAAATTTCCAGATGACGTCCTTTCAGCGCCTATGTCCAGCTTCAACTTAACCTTAAAGATCTGCTCTTGAGAATTTTGACCACTCAAATCAATGCATTCCTGGTGATTTTGCTTAAATATATTTGAGATGAGTTTATGTCCCTTGCCACAAAAAGAGTTCAATCACATTTTAGCACAGTGTTCTTCAAAAGCATTCTCTGTGATGGCAAAGTGAATCAGAGTCACCCTGGGTTCTTTAAAATATGCAGGTATTTATGCTCCAAACTTGACTTACTGAATCAGAATTTCCAGAAAATGATGCCTGGGAATATGCATGTGTTATCACTCCAATGTCTAATAGTCATTGATCTGGAATCTTTTTGCTCCTTTTCATTTACTAGAACCAGCAGGATCCCCAAATCTACCTTCCATGCCTCCTCAAATTAATTGTACAGTTCTCTTCACTTCTATCTTTCCACCATTTTGAACAATAATCTGGGTTTGACATTGTCTACCCCTGAAGTAATGACCATGCTTTTTGTATTTAATAAGAGTTCAGATCTTGATCTGGTTTGGCCTGGAAATTTCCCTCAGAAATCTCTCTTAAAGAAAAAATCAGTTGACATTACTGAAACTTTGTAAAAACAGAAATGTAAAGGGGCCTTGTAGCACTTATTTGCATCTTACTTAGATTCTACAAGGCATCCAATGGGATACATTTAGGGATTCAGAGGATTTTGTGTGTGTGTGCGCGCTAAGGCAGGAAAATTCCAGTATTGTTGAAGGACTTCTCAAGTTGGAGCAGAAAGATGCAACAAGTAAATGTAAAGACATATGCAATCCCAATTGGCCATGGGCTGTTTTGATGGACAGAAAAGAGGCAGAAAGAAACGTGAGCATCTGCAGGCTGTATTGAGAGAGTGTACGTAGTTTAAAATAGAACTGGTTCAGCCATCTGGCCATTCAGGATTCAAATTTGCTATGAACCATAATTCAGCATCACATCATGTGTGCCAAGCAGCTTTTCTCAGGCTGTGTGTTCACACCATAGATGTTTCCTCCTGATGGTGCTCTGGTGGTCTGTTTGTTGGAGGTCTTTTTTGTTTCCATTCAGCACACTTTTTGACTTGCTTCCTGCTTCCCTGGTTGGTTCATTTGCCCTAATTATGATTATCTGATGAAGAGTGAAGGTGACACTTCTAAGCCCCTGGTCCAAGTCGTCTCATTAGGCAGGAAACCCTGCCATTTGTCTAATTTAAATAAAAAGGTGTGTTTTACACAGAACAAGCCCAGGCAGCCAACCACAGAAATTCCTTTCATCAGATCTATTTACTTCTCTTTGGTATTCTACCTGATCTTTTAAGCAACAGGCAGTTATAATAAGAGTTCAGTGGTCCTCTAGTTTTTCGAATGGAAGTCAGATTTAGAAGGTGTTTGGTTTTTGCAGACCTGCTAAATTCCTAGGTTTACACATTTCAATAGTTAATCATGAAGTAACTAAAAAAAATGTACTCCTTTTTGGAAGTATTAAATAACTACGGAGAATGATTTGTTATTTAAAAACTTCTTAGAAAATGCAGCAGGGAAAGTGGCTTACTAATTTAATTCTATGGCATTATTTTCAAAAAGACAGGTTAATAATTGAGTGGTGTAGTCAGGATAGATGGGCTATAGAGCAGTTATGAAGGTATTTTGTCAAATGAACGTTTGCTGTTGATACAAAATGCTGAGACCTGTTTAGCATAAAGTAGAGCACGGAAAACAGCTGGTCCCTCAATAGGGCAATTTGGACTCAATCACTCTCATGTTGTCATCCAGATATCTGCATGTTGAGAGATGCAAGGATTTCAGTTCTTTCTCCACCATGGAACAGACCTTCGAAATGAGAGATCTCCTCTGTTCCATACAACAGGGGTAAGGTGAAGATTCCCGGCTAAATTATCTGGTCCTAGAGGCACTAAAAAAAGAGGTCTCTCAGCTCTGACTTCACAGGAGGTGCTTCCAAAATGGAGAGACAATGGGTGGCCATGCTTTAATGTGCCAAATCACATACTTATTACATACCTTTCATCAGGGATGTTCTGACATGATAATACACAGTACTTGGATTGTAACATAGCAACAGCATTCTTTGCTTTTAATGACAAAGTGGCCAGAGCAGTCATATATTCTGACTAGATAATCGTATCAACTCTATTTAGGAGCACCTGAGTGGTGTCCACCTGGTGGCCCGCTTAGTAACACAGCAGTTACATGAGGATGGACCTGGGCAGTTTAATTTCACATGTGCTTCCACATTAGGCTCTTTGCCATTTGCAGGAGATTGGTCTTTCTTCCTATTTCCAACTGAATTCCTGATTTGGAGAAGGATGAGTCTTGTTTCACTGATCTTTCCCACACAGGTGTGGACATATATAGTTCAACTTTCTTGGTGATTTTTTCTGCTGCTCTTGTACTTTTTTGTCTTCATCTTTCCTGCTTCCCTGTCACTAAGGACTGGGCTGTTTGTCTTTTCTCTTTACATATACTGACCTTATAATATTCTTTAATAATAAGAAGGAAGTTAGGGTCAACAAGAGGTCCTTCCCTTAGAAAAAGAAAGGTATTTGGTTGACTATTACACTGAGGGACTGGAAATGCAAGGAACTACAAGTATGCAATAAAGTTTTCTAGGGAAAAAATGATCTATGCTTCTCCATTCCTAGTAAGGAATAGATACTGGATAGGAGAGTCCTCTTATCTTGGCAGGTTTTGACCAACTGTGGCAAAGAAACAATGAGAGAGACCAAATTTTCATGTGCTGATTCTTTTAACTTACACAGAAATTTCTAGCCCTGTGCTGTGGTTTCCAGAGACTAAATCACAGAATTCAAAAGATAATAACAAGTTTGGCTCTTTCAACCAGAACTCACACTGTTATGTCAACAACAACTGCTCCCAAAGTCGAAGCTTCAGTGTGAAGTTTGGAACTGAGGTTGGTCTAGTTGCACTAAAGAACAGTGATCTCAAACTCATACTTTGCAGTCAGACTTCAAAGTCATCAAAGTTAATAAGACGAGTAATGAAACATTGCAACAATATGTACTTCCTCATATGATTCACTGAGAAGAGATGATGCCTCTGGGGTCCTCTTGCCAACAATATAAACCTGAATTTGATTGTGAGGTGACATCAGACAACCCCAAAAGGGAGATATTCTACAAAGTAACTGTCCAGTCCTCTTCAGAGGGATACGGTCATGAAAGACAAAGAACTGTCCCAGTTGGAAGGAGACTAAGTAGTCATGATGATTAATTGCAATGTAACGTTATGAATTGAATCCTGCACCAGGAAAAAAAACACATTGGTAAGGTAATTGGGGAAATTTGTGCAGGTTTGTTCATTATTTAATCATATTGTATCATTGTTACTTTCCTAGTTTTGATTATTTATAACTGTAGTTATGTAAATATGTCACTGTCTTGGAAAGCTGGGGAGAGGGTATGTGGGAATTCTTTGCAATATTTTTGCTACATTTTTGTAATTTGAAATTATTTCAAAGTGAAATTTATAATACTGAAGTTTATAAGAAAATCGGCACAACTGATCACATGGAAATAGATTACACAGCAGTTAGAAAATAATCTGTGTGGTTTATTATTATGCTAATAAACAGGATTCCAGCATTAGATACAGTTCAACATGGGTAATTGGAACACTTACTCTACATTGAGGCACAGGAAAAAAGTCAAGTTAGGGCAGACAGTCTTTGCCTTCTGTAAGTATATAAATTATATCAAAACTTAAACCTTTACTTAGAAACAAAGATGGAAAATATATTTAAAGTCTACAACACTAAAACTACATGGCATAATTTAAGTTTTTTCCAGTATATTAGAAATCACTTCAAAATTCTACAATTTGTCAGGATTATCGCTATGAATCAAAGTTTTCATGGTATTGTAGGCATGCAAAGGGGCCGAGTAAAATGAATATATACTTATTTTAATGTGGGATATGAGACATTCTCCTATGATTTTCTAAATGACTAACCCCACCATTCTCACAGCACAGAATCTGATCATTGGGTAATTTGTATGAATGAAAGCACTTACATATCTTCAACTGTGACAGAATATAAGCTATTTTTCTATTATTTTTATGTAACTGAGATATATGCATGCTAGTACACTCAAGATGAAATATTCTATTAGAATACTTAATTTGTATATACCGTTTGTATGTTTCTTCTGCTGGGAAAATCTTCCCCTGACTTATGCATAAGGCAAACCCCTACATTTTCAGGAATCAACCTCAATAACACCTCCTCCAAGGAGCCTTTCCTCATTCCCCTGGCAGACATGAGCACACAGTCTTCCATGGCTCCAGTGATTCAACAGTATATAAATAAATAATTATACTGGTAAATCCAGAGTAAAGACAGACTATTCAGAGCCAGTCACATGAGATCAATGAAATGATAAAAATTTGATGTGACACACCTGATTTCATGGGAAATTGTTCAAGATGCAGACGGGCTTTGATATAACAATTATGGCATTGAAACTTTGGGGTCCCGATTTAATAGTCAGCAGTGATAATAATAGAAAATACCATGCTCGCACAAGTTACTCTTAATTGCCATGATCTAAAACAAGGTTACTTGTTTAAAAAAAAACCTATAACTCTCTAATGATACACAAACTATGACTGTTTTCCACAGAGAGTTAAGGACTACTCATCCTATTCTTCTAATGAGATGGTTGAGACTGCACGAAGAACTTCAAAATGCTTTACATACAGGCATTAGGAGGGCCAGGTAACATTCCAACGAGGTCAGCGTAGGAAGGTTTTGGCCCAAAAGTTGCCCAGAGCACACCTCTTCTTTTTGCGTCCTTGTTGTACATCTTGGAAACCAGTGCCCATAAAATGAAAGATTAATGAGATCATCATCAGCTCTGCTTTAGGCCGTCACATTTATCCCTCATCACTGTGCTTCCCCAGCCCTGACATTCAGCCTCTCCTTACACTGCTGTCTGATATTACAAATTGTACTGGGTAATTTCCTCCAGCCAAAATAGGAGATTTAGAAGCACCAGGGAGTTCTGGAAATCTATCCTACCCGTCATGAAATGCTTCCTGTCCTGGCTTAATGGCCCAAGGGAAAGAAGAAATGAGTCTACATCAGGATGGTGGGGCCACTACAAATAATAGAAACATAGAAGGAAAAAAGTTTGGTTTCCTTTGTAAGAATTACTATCTTGACACCCTATAACTAACCTAAGTTGGGAAATTTCTTAAGCATTACTTAACCTACCTACCTTAATATGACAAGATTAGTTTCAGCAGAATTTTTTCCTGAAAGAAAAGGAGGGGAAAAAGGATTTTAGCTGGTAATTGATACTTCTAACCTTGGTATTAAAGAAGTGTTTGTTTAAAAAAAAAGTGGGGGAGGGGCTAGGGTGTGGGTGGGAATTAGCTGACTTGAGCCACTGCAATACATGCAAGTACATTCCTAATGTATAGGCACCCCCAGGCTCCTGTATCCTCATCGAATGCCAGTGGAAAGGGATTTATACGAAAGATTGACTCTGTTCCTATGGGAACTACTTACTTTGCTTGAATCAAAGAAAACAAGAAAAGTTCCTCTCAAGTTTTTATTTCCCCACCAACCTATCCATATATTTGAGATCTAAGCTAGTCAGTAGCTTGGAAAAATTATAAACTTCTTTTCTTTTAACAGAAAAAAATTCTTGTGAATTCTGGAATATAGTGAGCTTGCCCAATTCTTTCCTTCAAGTAGAAGTAAGAAGTGGGGCCAGGGGATGATTCAGAGTTGTGCCCACTTCCAATGTTCACCTCAATTTGACCGATGGAAGTCAAGCACAATCTAGGGTATCCTGACTTAGGGAATCTCTTCCCAACTTCCAAACGGAATATCCCCTGGAAACAAGCTCAGGACTACTGAGACCACTAAAGCACTCACAACAGGCACCCTTCAGCAGCAGCCCCCTCCCAAATGGCAGAGGCACCGAGTTCTTGGCCCCCAAAATATTTGCCAGCAGGACACATCCCTGCAAATATTGGGAGGTAGTCCAAATGTGTAGCTTCCCCACAAATAAGGAAAATTAAGGCTCAAAGAGGCTAACAAGACTTTGCAAGGACACATCGTTAGAAAGTAGTGCACCATAAGATAGGTGGGCTCGAACCCTCAAAGATTTCAGAGCAGTTTCAGAGTTCTCTGATGCCCCTTTTCCCACCTGAAATTCTTACACTCTCAGACAAGAATCTAAAATATTATTTACCCTAAGGCATAATAGATGGAAACATTTTAATGTGTCTCTCTTGGTATGGATTATCATTCCCTGGAGAAATCAGGAATAAAATCACTTAAATCTGTGAGCTGACAGGTACAGAAGGTTCAGGGAAGGGTCACAAAATTCTCTATGCCCCTAAAATCTCATTAAGCTGATATGCTTCTTCTTTCTATTTGTTAGGACATATCCTCTGAAAGAGAATTCTAGAGCAGGCTAGATCAGCAATCCTGATATCTTCTTGGTACTATCAATGCCTCTCTCTGACTTCAGGTCTCCAGGTCTTCAGCAACAGAAAATTAGGATTGGCAGTCATATCTACAGTGCATCTGGTATAGACTGATTTCCTTTCTCTTTCTTCCCCATCCTTTCTCTCTCTTGATGAATTACCTACTTTTTCCAGCATCCCATGGACACAGTTTTGGCTAAATCTCACATGTTTAGTAAACTTTGTTTAGTAAATCTTCTCTCATGTGCTTGACAAATAGAAGCTGGGATTTGCAGCCAGAAGGCATGGAATCCAACATCACAGTTCTGATCTTTCATCACCTTTCAGAAAGTCATTTGACAAAGTTCCTCTTCATCCAAACTTTTGCCATGCTCCTCTGAGCTCTCTTTCTAACTAGACCTCAGATTTGGTCTTCCACGGCCTTCCTTGTAAAATCCAGTTTTAATAATCCTGCTAAAGTACTTGATATCTGATTACCCTCAATATCTGATCAAACTCCTCCTCTCTTACCCTTGGTATCTGCTCACCCAGACCTGCCTTCAGTAGAATTCTGTCAAGTCAGTTGAGCTAGAAACTCCTTTTAGTCACTTTCCACCTGTGAACTCCTCATCCTGCAACTTGGCTGTACTTCCCATTTGTCCAAAGTGTCCTTGGGACTGAATCCATTAATTCTGAGGTCTCTTTTTCCTGATTGCAGTTTTTTACCAATAAAATGTATCTTCGTTGCTTTATCTTCTGTCCCGCTCCGGTTTTCTGTACTACACTTTAGCTTTCTGAGCATCAGCGGTTTTACTTGTAAACACCCTCTATAAAAACCTTTGGTGAGGCTTAAGTGAGATAATACAGGAAAGCCCTTTAGAAATGAAAATGCTTTACACTACTGTTGGCTGCTATTATCATTGCAGGTTTATAAGCCCTTTCAGAATCTCTTCAAAATTCAGAATATTTTGGACTTAAAAAAACTAATTCAGTTGACATTTGCTAAAAGAATAGATCTTAAGTCTTCTCATCACACACACACACACACAAGTTAGCTATGTAAGGTGATGGATGTGTTAATTACCTTGACTGTGGTAATCATTTCATAATATATACATATATACTGAATCATCACATTGCACACCTTAAAAAAATAAAGCTTATTACCATCTTGGGAAGAGAAGTAATTCAGTATATATGCCAATTATTAGATTCATTGGAATCTGGGATAGCATCTCATTATTAAACACATTAATATTTCCGAAGTAAAACAGATAAATAGTCCCAGAAAGTGGGATAAAGAAAGAATATCCCTAGCTTCATGATAGTTTGGGATAGATTTTACCCACAAATGAATTACAAAAATTTTCTATTTCAGTACTTTTCCAGATTCTGGAATTGATGATGAGAAGTTGTTAACCTGTATCCCTGTGACTTCAATATTAAATTTCATTCCTTCTTGGTAAGTCTATGCAGATTCCATTTGTAAAAAAACATTTATGAAATGTCTTAATGCATGGCATACTGTGTGAGATCTTCTCCTTGAGGTGTAAGAACAATGGTAAAGCAAAACAAGATAAACTGGACTTCATCAAAATTAAAAACTTTTGTATGTTAAAGGACATTATCAAGAGAGTGAAAAGGCAACCCATAATGGGAGAAAATAATTGCAAGTCCAATATCTGCTAAGGATTGAGTATGAAGAATATATAAACAGTGCTCCAAGGGCCGGAGACCTATAAAAAATCTGCATGTTTGGACCTGCAGACCAGGCAAATATTGACTTGCTATTACTAAGTTACAGTTAAAAGCAATGAAAATTAAAAGAAGAAGAAAAAACGTTAAATAAGAAATGTCTTTTATAGCTCATCATTTTGAAATGCCTTGCACCCCCTCCTCAGTTTATTTCAATTCCTGAGTACAGTTGTCCATCTAACAACAATGGAAATATCCTTCTAGTTGACAGGCAGCCCTGCCTGTGATTTCATTGTTCTTCATTTAAGCATCATTCCCCACTCTGTTTTTTCTGGCTTTTTGCATCTATCGTATATATAAAGCATTTCCAAATCGCCTTTGAAGGAAGCAGTTTGACATGCTAAATTAAACAGAGCTCCAGAGATATTTGTTTTAGGCAGCAAAACAAACTCAACTAGACAAAAAAATGCCGAGCCCATCAGATCTGAAACCATATTTCTCCTTGCCTGCATGTTAAATGGCAATAATGTAAATGAAAGGGAATCGCTTGGCGAGCTGTGAGAAAATAAGCTGCAAATTACAAAGCTGGCGAGTGAATGTTGAAATTGGTAGAATGTGATGATAACGCAATGGGTGGGGACCTGAGCCTTCATTAGAGATTCTCATTTCTCAGTCATTTCATTTCCAGTTATAAAGTCCAGTGAAATGGATCTTGGTAATTGCAAAGTTGATTGCTACATCAGTTTAGGGGAAATGAATACTGCTATTACTTTTTCCCTTTCTCTCTCTCTCTTCTCCCTCTCCCACTCTTTTGTTACATCCATGGGATTTTCTGAGAGCTTTTCCAAACTATTGGGAGGATCAAACTCTTTAGTAGTTTTGACATTTCTATGGCCTGTGGGCACCAGTGCAATTTTCTCTTAAAAATGAGACATGATAGCATCACCAGATGACAAACCAGAGCTGAAGCCTTAGTACCCTGGATATCACAACTTTTCCTACTGCCAAGCAAATAAAGAAAACAAAGAAAATCTCTACTTGTCAAAGTAAAGACTCAATAGAAGAGAGAGAGAGAAAAAGGCAGGGCATTTATTGGATAGCACCAGTGACAGGAAATAGACTGCAAAACCTTTCACATCAAAGGTGTTCATTTAACTGCATTCAAAGCTTTTTTTAAATTAAATTTGTTACAATTTGATAACTACTCTAAGATTTTGTGGGATTGGTGCAGTAGTCAGTTTTTCAAGTTAAACTGAGAGAAACATCTGTGTTGGGTGTTGACATCTGTTTCTTGTCATGCTCATAAAGTGTGTTAAGAATTGACTGCTGCATGGAAATCAAGGCACGGACTCACGTTTTTCATGAGAATGGCCAGATTTCAAAATGGCTGGTGTCTCTCTTTCAAGGGCTTTTGGAGGCAAAGATGAGGTATGAGCAAGATGAAAATGATATGCATAAATTATATCCAAGGATGGTATTGGAAGATTTCCAGGTGAATGTGGGGGAACCTCACAGAGTCAGCTTGATAGACTTCCTGCCCAGGGCATATCACATTCCTCATAATTAGATTCCACTCTGTCGATGGGATTTGATCTTACATCCTCATTCAAGAAAGGCAAAGCAAATTTCAGGATGAATGTTTATCCTCATTAATTCTAGTGGGTTGGACAAGGGAATCTGACGCTTGTTGATAGTAGTGACCAGTTTTAGGAACAGCAAAACTCAGCAGGCTATATCTGCCTTTACAGTCAAGAGTGAGCCTATGTATTTTGGTTTGCCCTGAATTTTGTGATTGAATTTTACCTCTGCCCCTTTGCTCTGTCTTTCCTGTAGCAGGCTTTTCTGATCATGAAAAATGTCATGAGAAACACCTGATTCATAGAGTCAGGGAAATTCTGTTTTTCTCAGAATCTTAGCATCCACAGTTCTACGGCGTGATGACTCATTTTATGTGCTAACTAGTCTGAGCTACGGGGGGCCCAGACATTTGGCCAAATATTACTCTGCATGCATCTGTGAGGTGTTTCTGAATGAGACTGAGTAAAATAGATAGTTCCACACTAATATGGGTGGCCCTCATCCAATCCATTGAAGACCTAAATAGAACAAAAAGGCTGAATGATAGGGAACTCCACTTGCCTGACTGAGCCCTGGATGTTGGTCTTTCCCTGTCTTCAGGCTTGAACTGCAACACTGGCTCTTCTTGGGTCTTGAGTCTGCTGGCATTTGGGCTGGAATTTACAGCCATCAGCTCTCCTATTTTTCAGGTCTTTGGACATGGACTGCATTTGTACCATTGGCTGTCTTGGTTCTCAAGCATACTGACTTCAGATTTTGACACTTCTCAGCCTCCCTAATATTGTAAACCAATTCCTCATAATAAATGTATACAGATGTATTTTTTTAGTTGAAATTTGTATACTGAGGTATGCACATTTTGGTTCTGATGGTTTCAACCATGTAGATAGACTTGAGCTCATACACTGGTAGAGGATACCTAGAGAATGTCTTTTACTTTATTTTTTCTTTTTGATTTTTCAAAGTAAGAAGTTAAATGCTTGTGATGAATTTATATAACATTTTTTTCTCTTTTTCTTTTGCTTTTAATAAGTACTATAATACCAACAGAGATTTTCCTAAAAATCATGTTTTGATAGTCATAGTAAAAATCATCAATGTTGAAGACCTGCTATGTCCTAGGAATTATACTGAGATCTTTACATGCTTTTTAGAAAAACCTATCAACAAGCCTGTAAATGATGAGGAAATGAGGTCCAGAGTCATTAAGCCCATAAACATTTATTCAATGGTTTATAAACAACATTCATATGGGTCCATTTGATACCACTCATTCCAGGAATTGGTAGAAAAATTTTAAAAGGAAGTAACAGGCAATGTTACCTCTGACTCTTGTGGAGTGTCTTGCCAATGAGTTCAGCCCTGGGCAAGTTCTTTATGGATTCAATGTGACCAAAGAAATTGACAGCAAAACGTTCTTGAGATGAAAGGGTTATATCCAACTTTATTTCCAGGTGGCAGGTCAGTCACTAAAATCCTGTTCACTCAGAGCGAGTCTGCATGCAGCAAGCTGGTCTCTGCCTCTGGGCCCCTCTGTCCGTACAGCTGTCCTCTGGGCCTCTCTGCCTGCACAGCCATCCCACACAGCCATCCTCTGGGCCTCTGTCCTCGGCACTGCCACCACTCCAGCCTCTGCTCTGCTCTCCTGCAGCCTTGCAGCCATACCACCATGTTGCGCCCAGAGCACTGAGTGGAACTCTTCATATAGAGTCAACAGCCATGTATTGCCCACAGGTGTGCAATGAGCTAGTCAACCAGGGCCAGGTGAGAATCCTGGCCACAGGAACTCTCATTTTATCCACATGGAGTAATGAGCAGTAGTCAGCATGTGTTTGTCATCCAAGCTGTTTCTCTCTCTATTTATCTCCTTATCTTTTCTTTCTCTTAGGCACATGGTAAGATGACACTTAGCTCTCTGTTCTCCATATCCCTACAAACTCATGGATAGACAGAAGTATGGAATTCAAGCCAAAACAGACTGCAAGACTCTTCTCATTGGCCAGAAATGATTCTATGACTTAACTGAAGTTTGAAAGAAATGGAAATCCTACATATATACTTTAAAAGAAGATCATTTATAACACCTTTAGGCCTCAAATTTTGATAATTTCTTCTGCACATGGCTTTATGTTGGGGGAAACAGAAAAAAGGGAGGTACTAGTTAAGTTACTCTATAATATCAAAGTCTGTTTTCTATTTTTGTAGGTAATTTGCTTGGTTTATATAATAAAGACTTTGAGCAAGATTGTTCCCAGTTTTTCCAGCATTAACATTGCTTGTTTATATAGTTCTATTTCCACAAAGAAATCCCACAAACTTCTAATATATTCACTGTCTCAAATTGTTCTCTCTGTGATCACTTGCAATCTGAGTTTGTCCAGCCTTCAACAGGGGAGGTTTACAGAGTCTTTCTTGGCAAATTCAAAGGACTTTACTTAGTCCCACTCTTCTTCAGCCAGCATTCAGTGGCTCACCTAAGACTGCAGGTAGAGATATGTTTTAAACATTAGTGTAATTTTCCAGTGAAAGAAACCATAGCTTTTATCAGAAGCTCATAGAATCAAATTTTGAGGTACAGAAAAAGATCCTTTACCTAATTATAGTAAAGAAATTAACTATAAAAAAATACAAAGTCTTTGGAGACCATTGTTAAAGCAGTTCTATGAAGTGTTTGGAATAAAAGAAACCTGCTGTGAAAATGAGTTGAAAAGTGAAAGAAAGCTAACGAAGTGAGACCACAGAGGTCATCCATATTTTTCAGAAGGAGGTCTTTGTCCTTTTAGTCACCTTAATTGTTACGATCTGTAGCAATAATTTGGTTCTTTTTTCAGAATGGTCATTGCAGGATATGTAAGAGTAACCTGTTGAATTCTCTCATTTTATGGAGCATGTGACTGGTTTATCCAAGTTGGTACATAAAGTTGTGACAGATAACAGCCTAGAGCTGGGGTTTCTGGATCCTTGTACCCAAACTCTTGTCTTCATTCTATATTGCTTCTTTGTGATTGCATACATAGTCATTTCCTCCTAAACCCTACACCAAACTTACATCTTTTAAAAAGATGTTATTAAAAGAGGATGGGCTTTGAATCACAAGGCCTAAGTCTGAATCTGGCCTCATTAGATGCCTAAACTTCAGCTTCTTCATCCATAAGTAGAGCTAATATCACATTCCCCTGGGTTTTCGAGGTGACAATGAGTATAAAGCACCTTAGAAGAGCCCATCCACAGAAAGAGTTTGTAACTGCTGGCATAGTTAGTCTTATGACACTTGTATTGCTCTACACACTGTCATGGAACATCACAGTCAAGGATGAGTGATCACAAAGGGCTGAGTTCAAACCCATTCTGTATGTGGAAGTGCAGGCAAGCCTTATTGTTACAGGAGAAAACAAATAGAACAAATGAGTAAGTTAATGTTTGAAATGCCCACCATGGTCACTACTGGAAGATTCTCATCCATGCCTAGAATGACTGTTATGTTACATTTAAAGTCTACTTTTCCTTTGATCTCAGTAGTCACCCGCAAAAGCTCGTATGCATGTCAGACCTTGCCCCTCTCCTAAATCTCTGTGAGGAACTATTGATTTGGTGAAACCACTGCTTTCCAGGTGCAAGCAGCACATTGCCCAATCCTTTATGAATAAGCTTTTTATAAGCAACACTAACAGATGCTGAATGCCTCAAGGTGTCAGGATCCAGGAAAGCTGAGCCAAAGGAAGCACACGGTGGTTGAGGGATAAGCTTTGCTCCTGAGGCTTAGGAAGGATCCTGCGTAACACTGTCTCCATCTCTATTCTCTTCTACTGACCAAAATACCGTTCCACCACCAGAATCATGCTAAAAATTCCACAGTTGCAGCCAGGAGGTCACAGGGTACTGCCACAAATCCAAGTGATAATTCAAATTCTCACAGAAAATTCTGTGCCTGTATAGAATTTGTCAAAGACCCCTAGTATTACCCCATACAGACCCCTGTGAAAGGAGCATTTTGCAAGTATGTGCAGAATCAAATGAGAAAGAAATCAGAAATTCCCCTCATTTGATCTGATAGCAATGAGAGCTCCTCTTCCACTGGCTCCATTCTAAGAACCTGGTGGTCACTAGCCGATTTAATTCTAATGAACAGTTCCCTGAGGGAGGTGTTATTGTTTGTCCATTTTCCAGATGAGAAAATTGAATCAAGGAAAGGGTAAGTAGTCTGCCAGTACCGGGAAGGATTTGTTCCTGTTTTTGTCAGGTTTTTTTCCTGAGTACAAACCTCCTGAGGCTAGGTTCTAATACTTCTTGCTATGCTCTGTACCACAGCACACTGTAAAACCCAGATCATCTGCAATAGATACCTCTCTGCATCAGCTAATTTTTGATGGGTCACCTGAGAAGAATGCTGAATTTCACCATCAAGGTCAAAGTCCACCAGAAAAGAATCTTGATGCTCATACTATATTGAATGGCTGGCAGAAAGACAGAGACAACACATCTACTGAAAATAAGTCCCAGATTCTCTTTTGACTTCCTAATTTTCTTGACTTTCAGACAAATATGTTCCAGACCCTCAAAATTACTCCAAAAGAGCAAAAGGATTCAAAGAGCTCAATCAGGGCAAAGAGTATTACTTGGGTATTTCGACCTAAGGAAAAAAAAAATTTTTAAAGCTTTCAGATTCATTTTCTGAACCAGAGAAATTAAATCAGCACCAATCCGCACCACATCTAAAAAAACACAATCAGTGCACCCCCCAAAAGAGCTCATTATCTCTCCTCCAACGTGCCAGGAGGGAGCTCGTTTCCCGATGCCAGCTGTTTCAGAAGCCTGTGGCCTGCTTCCCCTCTAGGGACATTAGCTTTAACCTTTCAATCTCTTTGATTCAATCCTATAACCATGTAATTAAATTCCAATAGTCAGATTTCAAGGGCAAGGAGGCGAGGGCTGGGCCAGTCCTTTTTGCCCGAGCAGATGGCAGACACTGCTCCTAGAACAGCATGCTCATATTGCACATTGGTGGCACTTAGGCTGAGTCCTCATTAAACACATGCAACAAACAAGTAGAGTCAGTCTGCTTAAAGAATGAAAGCCTTTTTACCTGTTTCCATGAGATAAGATGCAATGTATTTTTAACGTACACTTTTATCTCTCCTTGGCAGTGAACATGGTTTCCACATGATAGCCGGCCCATAAGGAAAGCAAAGCTGATGGGTCTGATTTGTAGACAGCATATGGACTCCTAGGTTCAAATTAATGCATTCTTTCTTCTTCTGTTGCCTAAAGCTTTTTCCAACGAGGAGGAAGAACTTTCAGGATTGAGTTAGAAGACGCCTCTTCAGTTTGTTTAACTGTTGTTAATAGCCAGGTGTTATTTCAACACCCGGTTGAAGTCTGTTTTATGATTTTACCAAGAACACATCAGCAACATCTCCAACCCTCTTCCATTAGCAATGTGTTGGCAAAGCTGGGGAAAAGTGGGGTTTCTGTACACAGCGGGTAAGTCTGTAAATTAGAACAAATGGTTGAAAAAAATGTGATTAAATGAAATAAAAGCTTAAAAAATTCATTCCCTTGGTCAGTTGTCCCAATCAATCAAACTGTACAAGCAAGAAGATGTACGTGTTACCATATATATAATATTGACAAAAAATTTATCTGAATATCCTTCATTGGACCACAGATTAAATGAATGTTGGCCATCAATAAGATAGAATGTTATGTTCAAACAGGAAATTTTATAAATGGTTCAGATAGGATTCAAGTGTGTTCAAATGGATTATCCCAATTTTATTTTTTAAAAGAATACACACACAGATATGAAAATGGTGACATTAATTAGGTCTGGCTGGAGAGAGTATAGGTCATTTTTATTTTGTACTTTATGTGTTTTTTTAGATTTCCCACAATAAATATATATTACAGTTACATACGAAGACAAAGTTAGTTACAAATTAATACCATGGCATTATTATAGCTGCCTCAAATCTGTGCTGATATTCATGGAAAGATCACAGACAATCTGATCTCTTCATTACAGTCATTCCAAGAGAAACTCAACTGCATCATATTGGACACAAAAATAAATGTCAAGATACTTTCATTCACCCATTTTTTTAATGTCCCTTGAATTAAGTGAAATCACTCTGATTTTTTTGACTGATGATTTTTATCATATGACTTTGATGACTGAGATGAAAAACAAGATAATAAATGACATTAATAGGAGAGATAAAATTTTGGAATCATATACTCAGTATCATGAAAGATAATTAATGGTACAGTCTCTTCATACTTCATCTTAGAAAAAATAGGCATCATTTTTCTGCTATCCTCTTTTATTTCTTAGAAAGCCTGCAACTCAGCTCAGTCTCCCTGTGTCTCTAATAGCAGCACACAGAGATGATTCATACACATGGACTTATTCTCAAAACATTCCTGTCACACAGGCCAGAAATGGCACTTAGAGGAGCACAGAGGTTAAGTCACTTAATCAAAGTAACTCTGTGGCTGAGCTCTTAATAAAGTCCAAGTCTCCAAATCTCAGGGAGAGCTCTCTCCAAGGTGGCTTTGGTGAGGGGAACACAGCATACTTGGATCTGAGTTTCATTCATGTGCTTCTGCAAAAAACAGTGAGTTTGAGTAACACTGTAGAGAATACTAATAGGCCCCTTAGCAGAAGCATTTTTAGTTTTGTTAGAGGTTTTCCTTAAATCTCCAAAGAATGGAGTTAAATTGCAAATCTAGAGATCACTTGCTAGGAGGTTTTGTTTAAATGACTTAATGGAGCATTCTTAGTGACTCCACATAGAACCTCTGGATATTCGTCACCCAAGCATGACTAGCCAAATGGCGCTCCATTGATGCCACCAGAAGATTTGTCATTAGGGTGACCAAGCTGGTAACTTTCCAAGTTACAGCTGTTTTCCAGCCGAAGTATTCTGTGTGTTGGGTTGTGATTTTCTTTTTTCAACATTCCTTAAGAATTCTGCTTGTGTATGTGACTCTCTGACTCTGGAAATATCCCAGCCTATCTCCACAAGTCCCCAAGTAGATCACCAATTGAAAGTGTTTTTGTTTTTTGGCGATTTTTAAACAAATTTTTTTTTAGTTCAGATGCGTCATGTAAATGTCTGGAACTCATTTGCTGCCTTCCTTCAAGCAGGTAATGACCATTGACACCAGCCTTGGTTTATCAACTGACTTGTGTTAAAACCTTGACTTTCTCCTAATTGTTCTCATGTGGTTAAAGGCAACCTCCATTCAGGCATGGAATATGACTTTCCTCAACCAAATCAAATCAAAGGGCTAAAAGTTTCACAACTTCAGAAGTACATGATTTCAGGGTGTTACTATGTTGATTAATGACTGAAAAGTATTTGAATCTCTTACCTTTGTTAAAATGAGTTGGAGAAATTTGCAAAACAAAAACATTTCAAAATTTTTTACTAAAAAAGCAAATTCATGGATAATTGCTAGGTTTTTAAAAATCGCTGAAATTATTTTTATGCTTTTCAGCCATTCTTACGCTTTTAAGCCATACCCATTTTGATTAATTTAATTTGATATAACAACATGAACAAGAAGCCAAATATTCAAATCTTACAATTGGCTCACTAACAGATGAAAATTATATTTAAGTTGTAGTCTAATAAAAGATATGACCTTTCTTCAGTCTTCTGAAAGTTTTATATTTTGTTGGAAGACTTTTAGTCTAAAAATAAAGATGGCTTTTTTTGTTTAATCAGAAGAAAAATTTTACAAGAAAAGTTTCAGAAAATATTATCTGTTGTGACAAACAGAAAAGTTAAACCCACTTCAAGGTGGAAAATGCACATTGCTTCTAAAAAAAAATACTATCTTGGATTTTCTTCAGTGAAAAGGAAGCATGTTGATAAATAGAAGTCTTTCTGGAACAATTACAAAAAACAGTTGCTCCCTAGTCTAGATGTTAGTGGGTATCAGATCATATTCTAGTGCTATTTAAAGAGTCTCCAACAGACATATCAATACAAATTATTAAAACACCTTCTGAACTTATAAGGTCTTTAAAAACAGAATTCTAATTGACATAAATAATAAGTTTTTGAAAAAATCTTTGGCACCGTTGAACATACTTTAAATAACACTTTGTTTTGCCTCACACCTAAGGCATATTTGATATTTTCATTGCTTTCTTTATAATAGCTGATTTAATGAGAATTTTCCAAAGTAGAATATCTTCCTGGTGTTGTTTTGAATCCATATTTGATATAGAAGCCTCTCTTTTAGGGGTAGTATATGTGAGTTCCCACCCTAGAGGGAAAGCTGTGTAAGTAAGCAGATGATAAAGGATGATAAAATGTTTCAAATTATTTTTATTACTCAAAAAAATTAGAAAGTATTAATTTTGGACTTTAAGTCAAATGTACATGCTGAGATTTTTGGGAAGTCACTAAAAGGATTAGAAATAGAACATGTATCTTCCATCATTCTTAAAGAGGGGAGGAACCCTCTTCATAAGAGCCACAGTTTAAGCATAGGACATAGAAAGGCTAAAAAACAAAAGAAAATCTCAGCCAAAAGAAAGCTGGTATAACTATACTAATAACAATTAAAAGAGAATTTAAGGCAATAAAGCAGAATATCTCTCTGAGAAACTAAGTGGGTCATACATGTTTACAAAAGGAATATCTCACTAAAAACATAATTATCCTAAAATCTACCCATTTAGTAACAAAGTCAAAATATAACAAATTGACATAAACTGACACATGCACATTCACATAAAACATTATCCCCATCATTAATTGATAGAACAAACAGGAAAAAAAAATTGTGAGAGATAAAATTAGGTAATATTAGCTCAGCTGAGAATTCCCACATATAACTGGTGGTAGTTAAAAATTAAACGAACCTTTTGGGGGGCAATTTGGTAATATCTAGTAAAGCTAAAAGTGAAAATTGAATGTTCTACATCTAGCAATTAGATATATATGCTCAAGGAACTCTCATACATGATACAAGACACTAAAAGAATATTCACTGAAAGAATTCATAATACTGAAAAATGTAAAACAGTTGAAATGCACATCAATATGCAAAGTAAAGTTTAAATTCTTATCTATTTGAAAAATGATGTATGTATACAATTAAATACTATACTATATTGAAAATAAATGAATTAGAACAAGATGGGTACATTTCCTAAACATGATATTGAGTACAAAAAAAGAAAGATACAGAATTATTCTTAGAGTTTGAAGCTGTTTAGGTATAAATTTAAAACATGTCAAATAACACTACATTCTGTTTATGGATGCATGTGAGAATAGTAAATATTTGAGAAAGGAAAGAGCCTAGTGTGATGGGTGAGGCAAAAGGGCTTTAAGTATATTTGCAAATTTTTTAGTGAACAAAAGATCTGAAGCAAAGTTAGACTATTAAGCTCAGAGCTAGTTAATGGGTACCTGAATGTTCCTGTTATTACTTTTTTTTCCTGTGTGGTTAAATAATGATAATTTCCTAACAAAAAAGAAAATGATTTAGAAATAATGAAGCAATAAATTGTATAATCAATAGCACAGAAATACTACCTTCTTCCTGAGAACATGAGAAACTATTCTGATGAATAATAAAAAGTAACTTATTGCCTTTGCCTCAAACATGGTCCCTTCTTTGAAACTGTTGACATAATTCAAATAAAGATAAATGAAGAACTCAAACTTGACACAGAAATATTAATGATATAGGGGGTCATTAAATTTTACAATGAGGAAAGATGAAAACATCAGAAATTTAATTTTGAAAGAATTCATCTTAAAATACTTTGCTTAAAACTAGTATGATAGAAACAAGGTTCTGGTCTTGACTCAGCCTTTTGTACATTAGGATCAATCTGATAGCTTCCTTGTATATTAATTCAAAAACTTTATCCAGTATATTTTGTGCCACTGATAATAAATGTGGTTAAGGCATTCCTCTGACAAAACATTTTGTACGATTTTGAATTAAGTTCTGCCTTGAGACACACATATCTATCTTGCATCCTGATTATCCCCTTGTTTTGAAAATTATTAAAGCCCATGAACCAAAAGACCGATGGATGCAAATAGGAGTTACAGTATATCTGTAACAGACTTTACCTGCTTCAGGCTCGTTCTTTTGATGAGCTATTAAGTCATCAAAATTTAGGTTCAAGTGATTTCTGCTCAAGTAAATTGTTACCCAAATTACATACAATGGGCCTTTCTGGAGGAAACTGTAGAAGAACCTTAAGAATGAGTATATTTCCAAATCTTTACATCGTATCTAGAATGTATACGTTTACAGTTTTTATTCTGGAGCCAAACTTCAAGGTGATCTTATGTCCCACTGAGGTAACGGGGATGATGACAGGGACGGTGCCAGAATGGCCCCAGAGATATGGGATTTCTATCCACATTAGTCATGGCCCGCTGTCTGTGGCCAAAATATTCTACAGCACTGTAAAGTCAAAGAAACTGGAAAGTTATAAAAGAGAAATATAAATTCTGTACCTGCTTACACATGGTTTCAAATCTATTCATTTGAAAAAAATTATTTAGGTCCTATGGTGTGTGACAGTCTGTTTCCTCGACTAAACTTCAGACAGTCTTCTTTGAATCCTTGTTTCAACTAGACGTGATACCTGTTGGTAAGAGGTTTGTAGGAAGAATGCTAAATGGTTTAGCAAAAATCTCCCTACCCTTTAAGTTACCTCCTAGAAATTTTCCATCACTAATCCCTCACCCTGCTCTTTAGGTATAAATCCCCTCTTGTCCTCACTGCATTCAGAATTGAGCCCAGTTCTATATCGAGGTCTCTTTCCCTTTATTGCAATAGTTTCTAAATGAAATCTGTTTCTACCACCTTGACTCCTGTCTGCCTCTGGTTCTCTCTGACACTGCCAAGCACTGTGCTAAGTCTGGATCAGCGACTGTTGTCCTGCTTTCATGGATCTTGTAGTGTAATGGGAGACAGGCATGAAGCGCGTGATCAGAGATTGAGGGCTACTTAAAGGGAATATCCTTGAGGTAGTTCTGGGGGCAGTTGAGAAGGCAGAGAGAAATGATCTGTATCTAGTCAGAAGTCCAGTTTACGAAATAAAACCTACCTTACATATTTAGGCAAGAACAGAAATTAGGCACTTAGAAAACTGCAGGAGCAGAAAAGGGAACTGCCAAAGGAAGCATTAAATTAAAGAGCGCCTCTGAGTGGTTGTTTGCTGGGAGTTGGGAGAACACCTCTGTACTGCGGCACAGCCACCCTGCCCATCACAACTGCTTTTGATACTCAGGACTCCGTGAACTTGCTGATTCAAACAGCAACATAAGGACAGCCTTTACCTCAGTTTTGCCTTCACAAATGTATGAATACATCTGATGGTGGAACCTAGAAGTCACCCAGGAGGATATGGAAGGGAATGTTGGGTGCTGATTGACTTCAACTGCACAGGCACCCTTCACCTGCACAGGCACCGTTCATCTACTCAGGCACCCTTCACCTGCACAGGCACCCTTCAACTGCACAGCCAACCTTCACCTGCACAGCCACCCTTCACCTGCTCAGGCACCCTTCACCTGCACAGCCACCCTTCACCTGCTCAGGCACCCTTCACCTGCACAGCCACCCTTCACCTGCTCAGGCACCCTTCACCTGCACAGCCACCCTTCACCTGCTCAGGCACCCTTCACCTGCCCAGCCACCCTTCAACTGCACAGCCACCCTTCACCTGCACAGGCACCCTTGACCTGCACAGGCACCCTTCACCTGCACAGCCACCCTTCACCTGCACAGGCACCCTTGACCTGCACAGGCACCCTTGACCTGCACAGCCACCCTTCACCTACACAGGCACCCTTGACCTGCACAGGCACTCTTCACATGCACAGCCACCCTTCACCTGCACAGCCACCCTTCACCTACACAGGCACCCTTGACCTGCACAGGCAC
>JAVSCE010000941.1:0-18912 GCA_032199065.1 Smutsia gigantea
TGTGGAGCATCTTTTCATGCCTGTTGGCCATCTGAATTTCTTCTTTGGAGAAGTGTCTGGTCAGCTCCTCTGCCCATTTTTTAATTGGCTTATTTGCTTTTTGTTTGTTGAGGTGTATGAGCTCTTTATATAATTTGGATGTCAACCTTTATCGAATATGTCATCTATGAATATATTCTCCCATACTGTAGGATGTCTTTTTGTTCTACTGATGGTGTCCTTTGCTGTACAGAAGCTTTTTAGTTAGGTATAGTCCCACTTACTCATTTTTGCTTTTGTTTCCATTGCCTGGGGAGATATGTTCATGAAGAAGTTGCTCATGTTTATGTCCAAGAAATTTTTGCCTATGTTTTTTTCTAAGAGTTTCATGGTTTCATGACTTACATACAGGTCTTTGATCCATTTTGAGTTGACTTTTGTGTATGGAGTTAGACAGTAATCCAGTTCTTACACATAGCTATCCAGTTTTGCCAACACCAGATGTTGAAGAGGCTTTCATTTCCCCATTGTGTATTCATGGCTCCTTTATCATATATTAATTGACCATATATGGTTGGGTTTACATCAGGGCTCTCTAGTCTGTTCCATTGGTCTATGGGTCTGTTCTTGTGCCAGTACCAAATTGTCTTGATTACTGTGGCTTTGTAGTAGAGCTTGAAGTCAGGGAGCCTAATTCCCCCTGCTTTTTTCTTCCTTCTCAGGATTGTTTTGGCTAGTCAGGGTCTTTTGCGGTTCCATATGAATTTTAGAACTATTTGCACTAGTTCATTGAAGAATGCTGTAGGTATTTTGATAGGTATTGCATTGAATCTTTAAATTGCTTTAGGCAGGATGGCCATTTTGACAGTATTAATTCTTCCTAGCCAAGAGCATGGAATGAATTTCCATTTATTAGTGTCCTCTTTAATTTCTCTTAAGAATGTCTTGTAGTTTTCAGGATATAGGTCTTTCACTTCCTTGTTTAGGTTTATTCATAGGTATTTTATTCGTTTGGATGTGATTGTGAATGGAGTTGTTTTCCTGATTTCTCTTTCTGCTAGTTCATCGTTAGTGTATAGGAATGCAACAGATTTCTGTGTGTTAATTTTGTATCCTGCAAATTTGCTGAATTCAGATATTAGATCTAGTAGTTTTGGAGTGGATTCTTTACAGATTTTTATTTACAAAATCATGTCATCTGCAAACAGGGACAGCTGGAGTTCTTCCTTGCTGATCTGGATGTCTTTTATTTCTTTGTGTTGTCTGATTGCCATGGCTAGACCCTCCAGAGCTATGTTGAATAAAAGTGGGGAGACTGGGATCCTTCTCTTTTTTTGTTTTTTTTCCTTGCTATATTTTTATCTGTTTATTTATTTATTTTTTAAATATAATTTATTTTATTATCATTAATTTACAATTACATGTGCAATATTATGATTATTAAACTACCCCTTCATCAGGTCCCCCCAACCAACCCCATTACAGTCACTGTCCATCAGCGTAGTGAGATGCTACAGAATCACTACTTGTCTTCTCTGAGTTGTACTGCCCTCCCCGTGCCCCCCCAACATTACATCTGCTAATCGTAATGCCCCTTTTTCCCTCTTATCCCTCCCTTCCCGCCCATTTTCCCCAGTCCCTTTCCTTTTGGTAACTATTAGTCCGTTCTTGGGTTCTGTGAGTCTGCTGCTGTTTTGTTCCTTCAGTATTTTTTCTTTGTTCTTATACTCCACATATGAGTGAAATCATTTGATACTTGTCTTTTTCGGCTTGGCTTATTTCACTGAGCATAATACCCTCTAGCTCCATCCATGTTGTTGCAAAAGGTAGGATTTGTTTTCTTCTTATGGCTGAATAATATTCCATTGTGTATATGTACCACATCTTCTTTATCCATTCATCTACTGATGGACAATTAGGTTGCTTCCATTTCTTGGCTATTGTAAATAGTGCTGCAATAAACATAGGGGTGCATCTGTCCTTTTCAAATTCGGCTGCTGCATTCTTAGGGTAAATTCCTAGGAGTGGAATTCCTGGGTAAAATGGTATTTCTATTTTGAGTTTTTGAGGAACCTCCATACCGCTTTCCACAATGGTTGAACTAATTTGCAGTCCCACCAGCAGTGTAGGAGGGTTCCCTTTTCTCCACATCCTCGCCAACATTTGTTGTTATTTGTGTTTTGGATGTTGGCCATCCTCACTGGTGTGAGGTGATATCTCATTGTGGTTTTAATCTGCATTTCTCTGATGATTAGCGATGTGGAGCATCTTTTCATGTGCCTGTTGGCCATCTGAATTTCTTCTTTAGAGAAGTGTCTATTCATGTCCTCTGCCCATTTCTTAATTGGATTATTTGCTTTCTGTTTGTTAAGGTGCATGAGTTCTTTATATATTTTGGATGTCAACCCTTTATCAGATACGTTTTTTATGAATATATTCTCCCATACTGTAGGATGTCTTTTTGTTCTACTGATGGTGTCCTTTGCTGTACAGAAGCTTTTCAGCTTGATATAGTCCCACTTGTTCATTTTTGCTTTTGTTTCCCTTGCCCGGGGAGATATGTTCATGAGGAAGTTGCTCATGTTTATGTCCAAGAGATTTTTGCCTATGTTTTTTTCTAAGAGTTTTATGGTTTCATGACTTACATTCAAGTCTTTAATCCACCTTGAGTTTACCTTTGTGTATGGGGCTAGACAGTAGTCCAGTTTCATTCTCTTACATGTAGCTGTCCAGTTTTTCCAACACCAGCTGCTGAAGAGGCTGTCATCTCCCATTGTATATCCAAGGCTCCTTTATCAAATATTAATTGACTGTATATGTTTGGGTTAATGTTTGGATTTTTTATTCTGTTCCACTGGTCTGTGGGTCTGTTTTTGTGCCAATACCAAATTGTCTTGATTACTGTGGATTTGTAGTAGAGCTTGAAGTCAGGGAGTGTAATTTCCCCTGTTTTATTCCTCCTTCTCAAGATTGATTTGGCTATTCGGGGTCTTTTGTGGTTCCATATGAATTTTAGAATTATTAGTTCCAGTTCATTGAAGAAAGCTGTTGGTAGTTTGATAGGGATTGCATTGAATCTGTAGATTGCTTTAGGTAGTATAGCCATTTTGACAATATTTATTCTTCCTAGCCAAGAGCATGGGATGCATTTCCATTTGTTAGTGTCCTCTTTAATTTCTCTTAGGAGTGTCTTGTAGTTTTCAGAGTACAGGTCTTTCACTTCCTTCGTTAGGTTTATTCCTAGGTATTTTATTCTTTTTGATGCAATTGTGAATGGAATTGTTTTTCTGATTTCTCTTTCTGTTAGTTCATCATTAGTGTATAGGAAAGCAACAGATTTCTGTGTGTTAATTTTGTATCCTGCAACGTTGCTGAATTCAGATATTAGTTCTAGTAGTTTTGGAATGGAATCTTTAGGGTTTTTTATGTACAGTATCATGTCATCTGCAAATAGTGACAATTTGACTTCTTCTTTACCAATCTGGATGCCTTGTATGTCTTTGTTTTGTCTGATTGCCATGGCTATGACCTCCAGTACTATGTTGAATAACAGTGGAGAGAGTGGGCATCCCTGTCTTGTTCCCGATCTTAGATGAAAAGCTTTCAGCGTCTCGCCGTTAAGTATGATGTTAGCTGTGGGTTTGTCATATATAGCCTTTATGATGTTGAGGTACTTGCCGTCTATACCCATTTTGTTGAGAGTTTTAATCAGGAATGGATGCTGAATTTTGTCAAATGCTTTTTCAGCATCTATGGAGATGATCATGTGGTTTTTGTTCTTCTTTTTGTTGATGTGGTGGTTGATGTTGATGGATTTTCGAATGTTGTACCATCCTTGCATCCCTGGGATGAATCCCACTTGATCATGGTGTATGATCCTCTTGATGTATTTTTGAATTCGGTTTGCTAATATTTTGTTGAGTATTTTTGCATCTACATTCATCAGGGATATTGGTCTGTAATTTTCTTTTGTGGTGAGGTCTTTCCCAGGTTTTGGTGTTAGAGTGATGCTGGCTTCATAGAATGAGTTTGGAAGTATTCCCTCCTCTTCTATTTTTTGGAAAACTTTAAGGAGAATCGGTGTTATTTCTACTCTATATGTCTGGTAGAATTCAGAGGTGAATCCATCAGGCCTAGGGGTTTTGTTCTTGGGTCGTTTTTTGATTACCAATTCGATTTTGTCACTGGTGATTGGTCTGTTTATTTTTTCTGTTTCTTGCTTGGTCAGTCCTGGAAGGTTGTATTTTTCTAAGAAGTTGTCCATTTCTTCTATGTTTTGCAGCTTGTTAGCCTATAGATTCTCATAATATTCTCTTATGATTCTTTGTATTTCTGTGGGTTCCGTCGTGATTTTTCCTTTCTCATTTCTAATTGTGTTTATGTGTGTAGATTCTCTTTTTCTCTTAATGAGTCTGGCTAGGGGTTTATCTATTTTGTTTATTTTTTCAAAAAACAGCTCTTGGTTTTATTGATTTTTTCTATTGTTTTATTCTTCTCAATTTTATTTATTTCTTCTCTAATTTTTATTATGTCCCTCCTTCTGGTGACTTTGGGCCTCATTTGTTCTTCTTTTTCCAATTTCAGTAATTGTGTCTTTAGGCTATTCATTTGGGAATGTTCTTCCTTCTTTAAATAGGCCTGGATTGCAATATACTTTCCTCTTAGAACTGCCTTTGCTGCGTCCCACAGAAGTTGTGGCTTTGTGTTGTTGTTGTCATTAGTCTCCATATATTCTTTGATTTCTGTTTTGATTTGCTCGTTAACCCATTGATTAATTAGGAGAGTGTTGTTAAGTCTCCATGTATTTGTGAGCCTTTTTGATTTCTTTCTAAAATTTATTTCTAGTTTTATACCTTGGTGATCTGAGAAGTTGGTTGGTAGGATTTCAATATTTTTGAAATTACTGAGGTTCTTTTTGTGGCCTAGTATGTGGTCTATTCTGCAAAATGTTCCATGTGCACTTGAGAAGAATGTGTATCCTGTTGCTTTTGGGTGTAGAGTTCTGTAGATGTCTGTTAGGTCCATCTGTTCTAGTGTGTTGTTCAGTGCCTCTGTGTCTTTACTTATTTTCTGTCTGGTTGATCTGTCCTCTGGAGTGAGTGGTGTGTTGAAGTCTCCTAAGATGAATGCATTGCTGTCTATTTCCTCCTTTAATTCTGTTAGTATTTGTCTCACATATGCTGGCGCTCCTGTGTTGGGTGCATATATATTTATAATGGTTATATCTTCTTGTTGGACTGACCCCTTTATCATTATGTAGTGTCCTTCTTTATCTTTTGCTACTTTCTTCGTTTTGAAGTCTATTTTGTCTGATACAAGTACTGCAACACCTGCTTTTTTCTCTTTGTTGTTTGTATGAAATATCTTTTTCCATCCCTTCACTTTTAGTCTGTGTATATCTTTGGATTTGAGGTGAGTTTCTTGTAGGCAGCATATAGATGGGTCTTGCTTTTTTATCCATTCTTTTACTCTGTGTCTTTTGATTGGTGCATTCAGTCCATTTACATTTAGGGTGATTATTGATAGGTATGTACTTATTGCCATTGCTGGCTTTAGATTCGTAGTTACCAAGGGTTCAAGGGTTGCTTCTTTACTATCTAACAATCTAACTTAACTTTCTTGTTAAGTTATTGTAAACACAGTCTGATGTTTCTTTCTTTCTCTCCCTTCTTATTCCTCCTCCTCCTTCTTTCTATAATAGGTATTTTATTCTTTGCCTTTAGTTAGTATTTGGATGGTCTGCTTTCTTTGCTATGATTTTATTTTCTCTGGTGACATCTTTTTAGCCTTAGGTGTGCTTCCATCTAGAGCAGTCCATTTAAGATATCCTGTAGTGGTGGTTTATGAGAAGCAAACTCTCTCAACTTTCGTTTATCTGGAAATTGTTTAATCCCTCCATCATATTTAAATGATAATCGTGCTGGATACAATATTCTTGGTTCGAGGCCCTTCTGTTTCATAACGTTAAATATATCATGCCATTCTCTTCTGGCCTGTAAGTTTTCTTTTGAGAAATCTGATGATAGTCTCATGGGTTTTCCTTTATAAGTGATCTTTTTTCTCTCTCTAGCTGACTTTAATACCCTGTTTTTATCTTTGATCTTTGCCATCTTAATTATTATGTGTTTTGGTGTTGTCTTCCTTGGGTCCCTTGTGTTGGGAGATCTATGATCTTCGGTGGACTGCGAGACTATTTCCTTCCCCAGCGAGGGAAAGTTTTCAGCAATTATTTCTTCAAAGACACTTTCTATCCCTTTTTCTCTCTCTTCTTCCTCTGGTACTCCTATAATGCGAATATTGTTCCGTTTGGATTGGTCACACAGTTCTCTTAATATTCTTTCATTCCTAGAAAACCTTTTATCTCTCTCTGCCTCAGCTTCTCTGTATTCCTGTTCTCTGATTTCTATTCCATTAACAGTCTCTTGCATCTCCTCCAGTCTGCTGTTAAGCCCGTCGATCGCTTGTCTGATTTCTGCATTGTCTTTCCTCAGTTCCCTCACTTCCTCCCTCAGCTCTTGCACATTTCTCTGTAGGTCCATCAGCATGGTTATGACTTTCATTCTGAATTCTTTTTCAGGAAGACTGTGCATTTCCATCCCTTCAGACTCCCTCTCTGTGGTTGTCTGGTTGATTTTGGTCTGAACCATATTCCTCTGTCTTTTTATGGCTGTAGAATTGGTCACTGATAGTTGCCACGTATGTCAGCTGGGCCCTTTAAGACTTTAAGAAGAGAAGAAAAAAAAAGAGAAAAAAAGGAAAAAAAGAAAGAAAGAAAGAAAGAAAAAAGAAAGAAAAGAAAAAACAAAAACAAAACAGAAAACAAAACAAAAGAAAAAAAACAAAAAAAAAATGCCCACCGGACGTAGATTCTGTGGGAATGCTCTAGGTGGCGCTGTTGCCCCACTATTCCACAGGTGTGACTGTGCTGCTCTGCAGGGCCCTTTATCGCTCTGGCATGGGTGGGAACGAATAGGAGGCTGTTTATCTCAGTGAGAAGTGTTAAGTATGGCTACGCTTCCTCAGTCGCCAGCTAAGGCGTCTGAAACTCCCCAGGACTCCCAGCCTGCTGGGCTGAGTGTGCTGGGGCGATCCGGCTCCTCTGCTGGGCTCCTGTCTCTTTAAGACCGCTGAAGAAAGTGCGCGCTTTTTTTTTCCTTCCCGGGAGCCGGCTGCAAGCACCCTGGCGCGTTCCCCGCTCAGATCCTACCCCCTGTCTCTCCAATCTCCGCTGCACTGCGCAATGTGGTTCAGTGCTCCCCGCGCAGATCACCGGGGCTGGCTACTTTGCGGGGTGTACTTCCACTCCCTCCCGGCTCTGAACCTCTCCTCCCGCAGGTTCGCTGGGGTGGGGGAGGGCTCGGGTCCCGCCGGGTTGCGGCTCCGTATCTTACCCGCCTCTTGGAGTGCCGAGTTCTCTCGGGTGTAGCTGCACGCTGTGCGGTTTCCTGTGTATTCTTGTCTCTGTTTTAGGAATAGATGTATTTGCTGTGTTTTCGTAGATAAATATAGTGTTGGGAGGAGATTTCTGCCGCCCTGCTCACACCTCCATCTTCCCGGAAGTCCTGGGAATCCTTTTCTTGTTTCCAATCTTAAAGGAAAAGCTTTCAGCTTCTTGCTTTTAAGTATAATATTGGCTGTGGGTTTGTCATATATGGCCTTTATTATGTTGAGGTACTTGCTCTCTATACCCATTTTGTTGAAAGTTTTTATCATGAATGAATGTTTTATTTTGTCAAATGCTTTTTCAGCATCTATGGAGATGATCATGTGGATTTTGTTCTTCTTTTTGTTGATGTAGTGCAATATGTTGTTGGATTTTCGAATTTTGTACCATCCTTGCATCCCTGGGATGAATCCCACTTGATCATGATGGATGATCTTTTTGATGTATTTTTTAATTGGGTTTGCTAATATTTTGTTCAGTATTTTTGCATCTATGTTCATCAGGGATATTGGTCTGTAATTTTCTTTTTGTTGTGGTGTCTTTGCCTGGTTTTTCTGTTAGAGTGATGTTGGCCTTGTAGAATGAGTTTAGGAATATTCCCTCCTCTTCTACTTTATGGAAAACTTTACAGAGGTTGGATATTAGGTCTTCACCAAATATTTGATAAAATTCAGCAGTGAAACCATCTGTTCCAGGGGTTTTGTTCTTAGGTAGATTTTGATTACCAATTCAATTTCCTTGCTGATAATTCATATATTCAGATTTTCTGTTTCTTCCTGTGTCAGCCTTGGTAGGTTGTATATTTCTAGAAAGTTGTCTATTTTTCTAGCTTATCTAGTTTGTTACCATATAATTTTTCATAGTATTCTCTCATAATTCTTTATATTTCTGTGGTGTCCATAGTGATTTTTCCTTTCTCATTTCTGATTCTGTTCATGTGTGTAGACTCACTTTTTCTCTTGATAAGTCTGGCTAGGGGTTTATCTATTTTGTTTATTTTCTCAAAGAACCAGCTCCTGTTTTCATTGATTCTTTTGTTTTATTCTTCTCAATTTAATTTATTTCTGCTTTAATCTTTATTATGTCCTTCCTTCTACTGACTTTGGGCCTCATTTGTTCTTCCTTTTCTAGTATCATTAGTTGTGAGTTTAGACTGTTCATTTGGGATTCTTCTTATTTCCTGAGGTAGGCCTGTATTGCAATATATTTCCCTCTTATCATGGTCTCTGCTGCGTTCCACATATTTTGCGGTGTTGAATTATTGTTGTCATTTGTCTCCATATATTGCTTGATCTCTGTTTTTATTTGGTAATTGATCCATTGATCATTTAGGAGCATGTTACTAAGCCTACATGTGTTTGTGGGCTTTTTCATTTTCTTTGTGTAATTTATTTATTGTTTCATACCTTTGTGATCTGAGAAGTTGGCTGGTACAGTTTCAATCTTTTTTAATTTACTGAGGTTTTTTGTGACCTAGTATGTGATCTATTCTTGAAAATGTTCCATGTGCACTTGAGAAGAATGTGTATCCTGTTGCTTTAGGATGGAGTGCTCTGTAGATGTCCATTAGGTCCATCTGTGCTAATATGTTGTTCAGTGCCTCTGTCTCTTTACTTATTTTCTGTCTGGCAGATCTGTCCTTTGGAGTGAGTGGCGTGTAGAAGCTTCCCAAAATGAATGCATTGCATTGTATTTCCCCCTTTAATTCTGTTAGTATTTGTTTCACATATGTAGGTGATCCTGTGTTGGGTGCATAGATATTTATAATAGTTATATCCTCTTGTTAGACTGACCCCTTTATCAAAATGTAATGTCCTTTGTCTCTTGTGACTTTCTTTGTTTTGAAGTCTATTTTGTCTGAAACAAGTATTGCAACTCCTGCTTCTTTCTCCCGATTAGGTGCATGAAATATCTTTTTCCATCCCTTTACTTTCAGTCTGTGTATGTCTTCGGTTTTGAAGTGAGTCTTTTGCAGGCAGCATATAGATGGGTCTTGTTTTTTTATCCATTCAGTGACTCTATGTCTTTTGATTGGTGCATTCAGACCTTTTCATTTGGGGTGATTATCGATAGCTATGTAGTTATTGCCATTGCAGGCTTTAGATTTGTGATTACCAAAGGTTCAAGGGTAATTCCCTTACTATCAACAGTCTAATTTAACTCACTTCGTATGCTATTGCAAACACAACCTAAAAGTTCTTTTTTTTATTTCCTCCAATCTTTGTATGTTATGAATCAGATTCTGTACTCTCTGTCTATCCCTTGGATGACATCTGTTTAGCCTTAGGAATACTTCCATCTATAGGAGTCCCTCCATAATACACTGTACAGGTTGTTTGTGGGAGGTAAATTCTCTCAGCATTTGCTTATCTGAAAATTGTTTAATCCTTCCTTCAAATTTAAATGATAACCTTGATGGGTAGAGTATTCCTGGTTCAAGGCCCTTCTGCTTCATTGCATTAAATATATCATGCCACTCTTTTCTGGCCTGTAAGGTTTCTGTTGAGAAATCTGAGATAGTCTGATGGGTTTTCCTTTGTATGTGATCTTTTTTCTCTCTAGCTGCTTTTAAAAGTCCGTCTTTATCCTTGATCTTTGCCATTTTAATTATTATATGTCTTGATGTTGTCTTCCTTGGGTCCCTTGTGTTGGGAGATCTGTGCACCTCCATGGCTTTAGAGACTATCTCCTTCTCCAGATTGGGGAAGTTTTCAGCAATTACCTCCTCAATGACATCTTCTATCCCTTTTTCTCTCTCTTCTTCTTCTGGTACCCCTAAAATGTGAATGTTTTTCCATTTGGATTTGCCACACAGTTCTCTCGATATTCTTTCATTCTTAGAGATTCTTTTTTCTCTCTGTGCCTCAGCTTCTTTGTATTCCTCTTCTTGAATTTCTGTTCTATTTACCATCTCTTCTACTACATCTCATCTGCTTTTAAATCCCTCCATTGTGTGTTTCATTTCAGATTTCGAATTTCTTAATGATTGAATCTCCATCTTAAATTAGTTCCTGAATTGTTGAAATTTTTCTGTACCTCCATAAGCATGTTTATGATTTTTATTTTGAACTCTCTTTCAGGAACATTGGTGAGTTCAGTTTCATTTGGCCCTTTTTGGGGGGTTTTATGAGTTTTTTGTCTGAACCATGTTCTTTTGATGTTTCATATTTCTGTGTGGTGCCCTCTCGTGCCCAGAAGCTCCCGTCTCTGGAGCTGCTCAGCCCCTAGAATGAGGTTGGGGGTCATAGGGGAGCCCAGCTTGCATCTGGGGGGAGGAAAGATCTGTTTCCTGATTCACGTCTGCCACGCCTGTGTCCAGTATCAGAGCCAGAGGCCAAGCACACAGGTGTAAGCCTCTGTGCTTTGTGGCTCTAGCTTTTGTAGGTGGGGCCTCCTGACTGACCTGATGCAAACACTGTGACTGCCCGTTTGCAAGCTGGTGCTCAGGCCAGGAGGAAGGCACAGCAGGCTGTGAATCACAGTGGGGGGGGGCCTCAGAGCTGAGCAGCCATCCAGGGGGCTGGAGCACCTGAAGCTCCTCAAAGTTTCCAGTCTGCTGGGAAGAACACTACCAGACAACCTTATCCCCCTATCCCTTCTTTCACCGAGGAAGCTCCATGCAAACCTCACCCCTTCAGCAGCAATCTTGCTGCTAGGAAGCCTCTCAGACCACCTGCCCTTCCCTGGTCCCAGAGCAGCTAGTTGTGGATCCCGTCCTCCACCAATGGCTGGAATCTGCTCCTCAAGCACTCCACCTGCCCCAGCTCCCCATCTTCCAGAGCACCACACAGTGTAGGTTTCTGTTCTCAAAGCAGATCTCCAGGTCTGGGTGTTCAGTGGTCCCAGGCTTCCACCCCCTCCCCTGCTCCATTTCTCTTCCTCCTGCCTTTGAGCTGGTGTGGGGGAAGGGCCTGGGTCCCACTGATCAAGGCTTTGGTACATTACCCTGTTTTGTGAGGTCTGCTCTGTACGTGAGGTCTGTATGCAGTCTGGTGCAGCCTTCTTTCCTGTTGCTGTTTTAAGGTTAGTTGTATTAACTATATTTTCGCACTATCTGTGGTTTTGGGAGGAGTTCTCTGTCTCACCTCTCACACTGCCATCTTGAATCTCAATCTGTGACATTTTAAAATTATAGTCAGGGGATTCTTTCCTGGATGTTCCAGGTAAAGGTGTCTGATCCATATTTAATAGAACTGCACTGTATGCAAAATAGATCTATTCTAAAAAGATTCAGCAGCAGACAGTAAACTGTAACTAGTGAGTAAGCAGGAAGTGACTCAGATAAATGCAGAGTCTGGGGGTTACTTGAGATTCCTACTTCTGTAACCTCTTTGCCATTCTGAGGACAAATGACAGAAAAGTAATAAAGTTTATGGTAGAACGGATAGACATAGTATCAATGAGAAATAGAACATTTTGTATTTGTAGTTGTGTGGAAATGTTTCTTTTTTTTTTTAAATTAAGGGAACCTGTGGGCTGACCAGAACAGCTAATTCCTCAGAGGGGTGTCTTTCTGACGGACAGTTTGTCCTTTGTCTACCTATATTCTTTCAAATGAAGGCAGGGTAATGGTTCTTTCAGTGACAGTTTCTTTACAATAACTACAGGTACTTTTGTCTATGCTGATTAGACATGTACAGGAATTCATCTAAATGATTAACTAGAAGGGCTATTAACTGGAGCTTAATATTTCTTGCTTTCTAAACCACAGTTTCTGCAAAGGGCCCAGCCAATTCTTCTTTCAGGGTTAAGGCCATCAATGAAGAAAGTAGATAGGCCAGTTGTAATGTTTTCTCCCTGAACAAGAGGGGAATATTCTCTAAGAGTAGAAGTGAGTTGGCCTGAAAATCTGGGAGCCACGTTTCCCCACCTTATAACACTGGAAATTGCTCAATTAATACTGACAGCAAAAATCTCATTGTTAGATACTAAGAGGACTTTTATACTCTTTTATATCCATTCTTGGTCAAATTTTGATAGATATATTTGCTGCCATTTTGACTTTTAATGCATCCTGCCTTCTCTAACCTGCTTTCTTCCATAACTCTCATTCCTATAAAATGATGGATTCAGTTCAAGACTTTCTACAAGCTACTCGAACAATGCTATATTCTACCATGAACTTTTCTTTCTCATGAGGGTTTCAAAAGTTCTTAACTTAATCATGTAAATATAATTTTAACCAAAATTTAATTTTATAAGACAAGCAAGGTAGATCATCATCTCTGACTACTTTATAAGACATTGTGAAGGTTTATTGCCCAATGGCAGGGTATGGTGGAGAAAGGGGAAAAGGGTCTGGTAGAAGTCCTGAAAGATCAGGAGATACAGAGCAATGTTGTATAAGGCAGAATTCTAGATAGCCCACATGTACACCTCCTAGTAGTACTTCTGTGATTACATTATATTACATAGCAAAAGGGGTTTTGCAGATGAAATTAAGGTCGCTAATCAGTTGACTTTATTATAGGGAGCACATTTCAGTGGGCCTAACCCTAGTAATAGGAGTCCTTGAACATAGATAATTTTCTTTGGCTAGTGACAGAAAGGCAAGCTAGAGACATTTTGAAGCATGAGAGAGAATGTATGTGCTGCTGCTGGGTTGGAGATGGAAGACACTGAGAAAGGCATAGGTGGCCTCTAGAAGCTGAAAACAGCCTGCAGCTGGGAAATAGGCGCCTCATTCATCCACTGTAAGGAACTAAATTCTTCCAAAAGCCAGAATGAACTTGAGAATGGATTCTTCCCCAGAGCTTGCAAATGAAAGTGTGGCCTGGAAGACAGTTTGACTTTGGCCCTGTAAGGTTGTAAACAGAAGATGCAGTAGACCCCACCTGAACTTCATACTTACAGATCAGTGGGATAATAAACAGATGCTATTTTAAGCTGATAAGTGTATGGTAGTTTGTTATGCAGTGTTAGAAAATTAATATGAATGGGGAAGAAGTCAAGATACAAGGGATTTGGTGGGTGGCCAGTCTGGAGTTGTGTCAGAAGAGGAGAGTTTGAGCTTTGATTTTAGCTTCCCCATATTTTATTAGCCTTTATAAAAAGTCCTTCAGGGAAGCAATTTTAGAATTTTCCTGTCTTTTAGAGGCCTCTTCATGTCAAAACATAATTACTCTGCCCATGGAATATGTGTAGTCTTGAACCCCTTAAATCTAAGATGCACATGGGTGATTAACTTTATTCATATCTGAAGTTCTCCCAAGTGGCCACTGAAATTCTAAGTTGTTATCGGTAAAATCCTGCAAGAGCTTCAGTAGTGCTATGGCACCATGACATTTTTACATGTAAAGCACTGGGCAATGAATGGGAGTTTCATTGGCTGACTATTGATCATCCATATTAAAATAAAATGAACAAGGGGATAAATAAGAAGACCCCATTAATCTCAGTTCAACATCTCACTTCATCCAAGTTAGTCCCAAATAGTGAAATGATTTAAATCAGGAGGCCTATACTGAGAACTCTAAAGACAAAAATAGCATTTAGGCAGTGCTCAACAGAAGAAGGAGCACTGGTCAGAAGCACGAACTGAGGAAGGAGGATAACAAGGGCATATATCCTGTGCACTCTTGTTTTGGGAGATGTGAGCTTGGCTGAGAAGCAGCAGCCCCAGATACCTCCCAGGCACACCAAAAGCTGTAGAAACATATTAACGAGGGAGCCTTTAGGCATAAGCTTTTATTTGGAATGCCATGGTCTGACAACAACCCGAAAAGATTAGTCTACCTTGGGGAAGAAAGGTAGACTTTAGCTGAAAGGGTCAGCTAAAGTTCAGCCAGTTTCCATAATGGTTATTGAAAAGCAGTCCTCAGAAGAGGGACAGATTTTTCTTGTGATTTAGCAGCTGTTGTCTCTGCAACTGGGGTTCAGCAAGAAAAGTGGAAGGTAGAGAGGAATAGTTGTAAGGCCTAAAGTTACCCCAGGGCCACACTAGAAATCTTTCAGTCTGTTAGGATCTTTCACAAATAACAAGTTCATAACCTATCCCAGGGAGAAAAGTATATGAATAATTTACAAAAAATATATATCACAGGGACACTCTAACACCAGAGCTAACTTGCTCTTTTTGTCTCTTTCTGAATATGTGAATAAACTGATATTTGGAATAAAGTTTACTAAACATTGAGGTTAGTTATCTTGGTTTAAGTTATTATGAGACCAAATGTCATGTTTTTTCTTAGTTTCTATGTGATTGGGGTTTTCTTTTTATTACTAAGTATGCATCACTATAAAGCAAGAATATTTTATTAAAATTGTGTTCGTAGATATATTTTATTAAAATAGTGATTCAGCCAATAAATGATGCCTAATTATATTTTGATTTTAGCTTTTCTTGTTAATTTTGTCACTTTTATGCATTTAAAAATATTTTTCCTGTTTATGTTTCTTGTCTTTTTCTACATTCTTTTAATGGAATCTTTTCCATTTATACAATTTACAATAATGGAAAGTTAGAATTTTAGTTCGCTGTAAAAAGGGATTACATGAAAACATGCAGAGCTTCTAAAGTTGGTGTTAATCCTACATATAATAGCACACATAACAGTATAATTCCAAAATCCATTTCTGTGAGAAAATTGCAATATATTCATAGGCTTCTGTAGGATAACAATGGGAATGCCTCTCTGATGTCCACAGGTGTAGGTAATTAAAATGCCTAGAAAGGAACATCATTTTTACCCTTAAAGATAGATTAGCTCTAGTAAATCTTGATTCAATCTGGAGCAGGCATCTCTCTTCTTTCTTCCTGCTCCCTCTCTCCCTCCCTATCTGTCATTCCCCTCTTTCTCGCTCTTACCCTCTCTCTCTCATACATACATATATATGTGTATATATATATTATATATATAATCTATGTGCTGAATGTTTGTTTAATGACATTTAATAATGAATGAGTGATTATTTATTGAAAGATATTTAAGAAACTCTGTCAATGTTATTATTTCTGGAAGAGTAGGATATTGATTTTCAAACATCTTTTAATTATATTTTATAATTTTATATAAAGTGAGGCTATTATTTTTGTGAAAGTAATAAAAGAAACAATAAGTAAAATGAAAATGAGACAGATTTGGATTTTTTTTTAATAGTTTTTTTTCTGAGTACATGTAAAGCCAGATATGCCTTCTCACCATTTTTGTGGAAAATTACTTTACTCCAAATAGTTTTCTTTGTTGAATATTCATAGTTCATAGATTTTTTTAAAACCACTCAAAGTTTTCAGAATGTTTAAGATAATAAAGGCTGATAATGGAAATATTTGGCTGAATTGAATTAAAAGCAAAGGAAATAAAAATAGTGAGAAATTTCAAAAATTCTTAAAATGAGCACAGTACTAAAAGATGAATAGAAAGTTGTGAAACTGCTCCATGATGCACACATACACATACTCCCTTAAAGAAAAATAATAATTTTTAGTAAATCTCCCTTTTTACCAATTTGACATTTTTTACTCAACTTTTAAAATTCAAGCAAAAATGTTAAGGCTAATTTTTTCTAAACCAAACTGTAGATTAATTAAACTTTTAATATATAAATGATTTCTAGTAGTGTTAATTTCATTCCAAGCACTTAATAAGTGATGAAGATCTAGTACCAGCCGTCTCAGTATCTATGTAGATAATTTAGTATTAATTGAATATCAGTATTCTCAAAACTAAATAATGTGTTAGCAATATTTTCAGATTGTCACTTCTACAATGGCATACTACAGATAGATTTAAGGCAAAAAATAGCAATGCTGAGAAGGGATATTATGATAAAGATGTATCTGAATTTTGCTTTGATTTTATTGCCCTTTTATTGAGTAAATTACTCAAACTCCTTGTTTCCATACATTAGGTGCAAATTGTATTAGATTTTCCATTTGTGAATTCTCAGCTGATAAGACACTTTCAGATTTCTCTATTAATAAATATCACTGAGATTATTAAAGCTGTTTTGCAAGTTACTTCTCCTAGTTTTCTTTTTTTTATTTGAAAAGTTTCATTTTAATGTAGTCTGTTCATAAACTAATGTTAAAATAAGATAGGACTTAACGGATGATTATATAACATTAGAAAACAAGAAACGGTGAGATACTGGGTCATTTTTATAAAAGTGCTCTTATCATCTCTGAGAAATGGGACAGAAACTACCTCGGTAATCAAAAACTACTTAATAAGAAATGACTGGGCTGAGTCATTCCTAGAGAGCTGAAGAGGCATGATGGCAGTTGGCATCAGTGAAACTTCACAGTTTTGTATTTTAAAGGGGCTACTGACATGTTATCAGAACTAAGGCATTATATCAGCCGTGGGATATGTCTCTTGTAACTGTTGGTGCCAAATTTCAGAAATATGAACAATCCAAAAACGTATTCAGGCAAGATATTTCTAGCACATTTTCCATCACCAATCGACTTTGTCTGTATTGTCCTTAGTTGATCTTTACTTATTTTCATGTACATTACTATCATTACAAGCATCCATTTCTGATATAACCCTAAGTGTCCCCAATGTAAAGCTGGGGACATGAACCAGAGAGACAAACCGCCCTCCACAGTACCACTCCACACCCCAAAATGAACAAACTCCTAACTTTGAAAGCAGGCTTTCTGCTTCTAGGTCTCATAGTCTTAGACTGCAGTTATATGCCTCGAATTGTCTGAAAATGCCCCAAATCTCTTAATTTCTTTTAATCTGGCCCTGAGTCATACTGTGGCTGGCATCACCATCAGTAAGAAATGGCAAAGTTCTTTTTTCCCCTTTTTCACTTTCTATTTTTCTTTCTGAAAGCATTGCTCATTAACCACTTATCCTTACTTAAGGATCTTAATTATAGTTATTTATATAAAACAACTTATGCAAGTGTATACAACCAAACAAGGCATTCAAAAGCATTCTCATGAGCAAATTGATCTGCCATTCACAGAAACTTCTGTGTTATCTTTTGAATAACTAAAAATCTGTGCAGGGGTATTTATGTTTGCTTTAATGATTCTGCCTAGACAGTAAAAATACAAACTATGGGTGGTTCATTTGCAGCTGAAAATACTCATCCACCTACCAGTCCCTGAAAAAAGGCTTAATCACTTACTTGCCATGCCAGGTTTCCCACAGAGAAGCACTTTTTTAAATTGTCTTTGGTTCTCCTACAACTATACAGAAAAACCATGGGTAGGCATTGAGCAAAGTTCTGGGGACACTTTTTCTTCATCAAAGCAACTGCACATTGATCTATTTGACCTTGTGATTTTGCTGGGAGGAGAGGAACAATTCTGCTAATTAAAAATGTTAAAGTTTGAAAAATAATTCATTACATAATAGACTGAAAAGGAAGATAAGACAGTGAATCAAACTTTATATTAATTCCCCAAAACATATAGATACCATTTCTTCCTCTTTTTACAGCTTTCTTTAGCCATTATCAGTTTCTTTCTATAATCACTATGTATGTCCAATGTCAAACTGTATTATTTTCAGTGTTTTTTAAAGCAATACTTGAAAAATACAAAATATTTAGTCTTCAGTTGAGTGCAACGAATTTTTAAAAACATCTGCATTAAAACTGAAGAAATAAAAATATTGATATTGCCTTCTTCAAAATCATGTGCTTCAAATTTGTCAATGTGAAATTAAAACTAGCTAAATAATTTTTAAAAATAAATTGTGAACATGCTATTTGTAAGGGTGATATTGTGCCCTTGTTGTAGTATGTACAGATCGATGGTCACAAACTGGGTTTCCACCTTTTAGAGCCCAGCATTTAAATGGAAGACAGTATCATTTACTAACATATAAAATCATATTAAGAGTATACGAAGAAGAATGTGATATGATCTAATTTGTTTTGATTCATCACCACGAAGGCAGGAAGCAAATAAAATTTTTATTCACACTACTGTGTGATTGGCAAATAATAAGTACTCTAAAATGCCAGCTGAGTGAATGTGTATTTTTAGACAAAAAAAAAAAAAAATAGAACTCAACAGAAAGACCTGTGTAGAAAGTAGATACAGAAAGGCTAGTTTTAAGGCTTGTTGGGGTGGTCTGAGTAGAAATGACATGCAATGTAGTAAAATGGCAGGGGGGAGAAAAAGAAGGAATTTGAAAATATTTCCAGGTGCAAAGCTAAGCACATGTAGCGTATTGGCTGCGTGTTTAGTGCAGTTTGACTCTGAGTTAGGTTTCAAACAAAACGAGCTAAGAGAGCCAAGATGGAGAAGGAGCCAAAAGCAGAAAGGCTAATGAATTATGGGCAGAATAAGGCTGTGGAGGAAATGAAAGCTGGACAAATTCAAGAGAGAAAATGTAGGAGTTACCCACGGGAACCAATTGAGTAACTTCTTAAGAAGTCAGTTATCCAATAAGAAAGGAAGGAAAGAGTAAACTTGGAAAAACAAGTTATAGAATGCTTCAGACGTTTTATAAATACAAACATAGACATTTTGCATTTTAAATTACATGTACAATGGTTGTATGAAGATTGTTATAAACAGG
>JAVSCE010000942.1:0-150752 GCA_032199065.1 Smutsia gigantea
GCCATGCCCCAGCAGCTGTCAGTCCTCTTCTCTAACATGGTCCCTGATTTCCGAAGCAGTCACTATGTTTTGTTTTGTTTTAATTATGAGAAAATGTACATAACAAAATTAACCATTTTAGCCATTTTTAAGTGGATAGTTCTGTGGCATTAAGTATAACCATCACCACCATCCAACTCCTAAGAGTTTCATCTTGCAAAACTGACACACTGAACTCATTAAACACTAACTCTCCATTTCCCCACCTCCCCAGCCCCTGACAACCCCTGCTCTACTTCCTGTCTATGAATTTGACTGTTCTAGGGTCCTCATGTAAGTGGAATCATGCAGTATTTATTTGTCCTTTGTGTCTGATTTCAATTAGCATAATGTTCTCAAGCTTCATCCAGTCACTGTTTTGAAGATCTGTGCTATTTCTTGCCAGCTCTGACACTGCAGAATGTCATCTGGGAAGTAGAGTTCACTTACCAGTATCACTTCCCAATCAGCAACCTTGCTGGAAGGAAAAACAGGGGAAGTACTTGATGCTTGCTTGTTAACTTCTGGCGGAGGAGGAGGGATGAAGAGGGAGAGGGGGAAAGGGAAAGAGACTCTCCCAGGGAGACAGTGGGCAAGTTACTTTCCAAGCCAGAACAAGTGAAAATATCATTACAGTTGGTGTATTTCCCAAAAAGAGGTGTATGACCTCTTGAACAACCTGAAAACGTGCTGGAACTAGATGCCTAAGCTTAGGGCACATATCAGACTTTTGAGAACCGCTGGAATAGAATTCAGCCTTCCACCCCCCACCCCCGCTTTTCAGGAGCCAAGAGCGCTGTGACAGAGGACAGAAGCTGACTGGCTAAGAGCTGCTATACTCTCCTGTGCTTCTTTCTGTTGGTTTTCTTTGTGAATGAGTTTTCTCTCAGGAAACAGAGAGGGCCATTATCTGCAGTGTCATCTCCCTCCCCGCACACCTAGCAGAGTGTCAGGCATCTGGTGAAACTGGTGGGCGCTGAGGTAGGCAGACAATAGAACGTGTGAAGAATGCTTTGTAAGTGCCTCACTTCCAGAGCCAAATGCAGAATGTGGTGGGTGAGTGAGTGGGAGGTGGCCAGGCTGCAGATTCTGGTTTTTGGCCTGGTCTCAGATCAGACAAAGGATCAACCAGTAAGATTTTGGTTTCTGTATCAATACAGAAGCTCTCTCTAAGGTCTCAGATCTATTTTGCACCTGGTAAAAGCAGCAAAGCCTCCATTTCACTATGAAGCTAGAGTGCGTTAAAAGAAAAATCTTCCCTTTTTATAGCTCCTGCCCACGGCCTTGAGACCTGTTCTTTGCAGGAGCCGACGATCTTAGAAATTTTGGAGAGCTATGGTTATGTGAGCCAACTTGTGCCCAGAGCTGAATATTCCATGAAACATTTTGCTGTTACCCGTTGGAGAAGAGGCTGGAGACCAGACGCCATCAGCTGTTCCCAGAAAGGGAATGGGGGTGGGTGGGGGGGAGTTGTTATCCTGTCCTGTTTTCACTAGATAGAAGATTGCAGGAAATGTGCTTAGCTCCTACGTTTTCCCTCCAGATTCTGTAAAGTGGCTGCTGAGGTGTGGCCACTCCTTTTTTCTCTCCACCCTGATGGAGTGCGGGAATGGAGACTTTGTCCTTACTATCGTGGCTACAGCCAGGGTAGCTTAGAAACCAGATGGCAGATCCCAGGCACCAGGGAAGAAGCCAAACTGCAGAGGACCAGGAAGCTCAGGGCTGGCCCAGGCACAGTTCTGGTGCAGTGCCCACGGCCTTTATAAATTCATTCAAAGAGGAGGGCTGCTTGGTACCAAGGAGGCTGCAGAGCTCCTGGTCGGCCTGACTGCGCAGGGATGATCTGGGTGTCACTCCCAATGGCTGCGGCCCAGCTGTCACCAGAGTGGGGGTGGGTGAAGCGCTTGCTAATGGAGGGCTGGTACCTACAGAGTTTAGCTACAGAACAGGCCCTTCAACTGCTCAGGCTGTAAGAAACAGAAATTCCAGAAATCCTGTTTTTCTTAGCACGTCGACATGCACCGCCACAATGCCTCCCTTTCCTATGAGAAGGTGGTATACCATACTGTTTATAAGAGGTCTGATTGCGTGGATTCAAATCCTATCTTTCCCTCTTGCCAGCAGCCGGATCTTGGGCCAGAGGCCGGGCTTCTCTGTCAGGGTGCTCCTTGGTAAAATGGGGAAGGAATACCTACCTTGTAAAATGATTGCACAGATTAAGAAAATAAAGGTAACACACATGAAATGCCTGGTACATAGGGCCTAGTACACAAGGCAAGTTCAATTAATTGTGGCAGGAAGAACTTTATCTTGTTTATAAAATACCACTTAATGCATCCTATTCCACAGACACCTGTAGGTTTTTGCTGTAATAATATTAGAAATTAACCCTCCAAATCCTGGAATGGCAGACTTAAACCCCAGATTTAGTCGACTTTATTTGGCTTTTTCTCGCCATCTCTTCAAACCCGGAGCCCCAAAATAACCTGAGTTTCTTGACCCCAGCCCCCAGCTCCCATTAGCGCAGGCTGAGCTGCGTCCCCTGCCCCGCTTCTTCTAGCGAAAGGGGCCAGGAGAAAGAGGCCGCCGCGTGATCTTTTCCTTTGGGACAGGGCGTTTTTCCGGCCAGGACGCGCAGCATCCTCAGCCAGACTGCAGCGATGGCCCCAGCCCCGCCTTTCGCTGCAGTCCTGGAAGGGCCCCCAGGGGCGGAGGGGTGGGGTGCAGAAGATTTTCTGCAGGGCCGGGAGGGGCAGGATTGGAGGACCAAGCTGAGCGGAGGGCGGTGCGGAGCAGCATCTGGGCCCGCCCGGGCGGGGGCACTGACTCCACTGCACCCATCAACCTCCACCCTCGGCGCGCCCTCCTTCGCCAACGTCTCGCTGAGCTCCCGAGGCTCGGCTCTTCCCCACGATCGCTGCTTCGGCTACTTCCGGGAACACTCGGCCTTTTCCGCCGGCTGATCGGGAGGCGACCCGGCGGGAGCTCCGCCCCCTTTGCTCCGCCGGCGCTCGTCCACGCCCCTCGCGCCGCGGCGGAGCACTTCCCCCGCGCTCGCGCCCGCGCGCCGCCGGAACGCTTGTGGCTGCCTAGAAAAGAAGTGGGGCGCGCGCGTCGCTGCTACTACCGTCTGCGGAGCGAACCGCGAGGGGAGAGGCCGCTGGGGCGCCTTGGCCCCTCAGCGCCGCCAGCCCCGCGCCCTTACTGCCTCTACCCAGAAGCCGGTGAGAGGGGAAGCTGGGGAGCCTGGGCGGCAGCGAGCCAGGGGCCGCCGAACCCTGGACCGCGAGCCGGGCAGCCAGGGCGGGGCGGGGCGGCGCGGGGCCGGCGCGCGGACAGGTGAGCGCTGCGGCCTCGCAGCTCCTTCGGTCGGGCGAGGAGCGGGGCGAGCCGGCCGCCATAGGCTTGCGGCGCGTGGGCTGCGGAGGAACCTCCTGCCGAGCCCGGGCGCCGGCGGCTGGAAGGTCATTGCTGGGCAGAGGAGGTGGGGGCGAGACTGCCGCGCGGTCTCCCCACGCCCAGCTGCGGCCGCGCCCTGCCCCACCCGAAGACGGCAGGTGGGGGTGGGGGTGGGGTCCCTGGGCGGGATCGTCCCCTCCCCGTCCCTGCAGAGGGCTCCCCCGGCGCCCCTAGTCCCTTCCCTCCGTGGGGAGCGACTCTGCTCTCCTTTTCCCAAATGCCCACAAGCAGTGCTGGCCCACACCTTGAAGGGAGAAGAGCGGAGAATCTAAAGGACTGTTTGACCTTCATTTTATCCTGTTTGGCGATTCTTGGCCTTTTCTCGAGACGCAAGGAGGTCCGAGTCTGGCCATCTTTCCTTTTAATAAACGTTTCTGTCCCACCCAGTTGTGATTTGCTTGTAAATAACAGGTAGATGTAGTCCTTGCTTTGTATGAGGTCCAAATCAAATAGCTTAAGAGTTTTTTTTTTTTCCTGAGAACGTGTCTTTCGAGTCGAGGACATTATATTTATTTGTCAAAAATTCAGCAGCCATGCCAGTGTTGAATGATGGAGCAGCCTTTTGTTTGCAAGCCGAATCTGATTTGATGCTTCCCAAAGAAAATGGCCTTAAAAAGCCTCCTTATGTACTAGGATAAAATATTTTAAATAAGGGGCTCTTTAAGGTTAAGGGTTGAATATGTTTTAAATTAAAAGCCCGAATAGCCCAGAAAGCTGGATTGAGGTGGTGCTTGATTTGCTGCAACGTCTTATCCAATCTCTTTTATATAATAGATCCTAAAATATGTAGGTCAAAGATGGAAGGGGTGGGGGTGCTTGCAGCCAGGAAACAAAGTCTTAAGGAACAGCAGTGGGAACACTGAGTGAAGATTCCAACTCCTTAAACTAGTCATTTATTTTCCCTTTGGTTGTAGCTAATGTCTCAGATTTTGAAAGGTCAAAATGAAGTCAAAGTTTAAAAAATGTGCTGCAGTAAGGGCCTCTTTACAGGAAATTAACAGTAAGCCTTTTTGAGTAACTGGGCCAGAAATTACTCAGAGGGACCCTCAAAGGGTGTTAGCTGTTACCTAGGGACCTAGATGGAGAGAGGAGACTCGCAAGAGGATTTGCTCTGTGCTGGATAGGTGTGAAGCAGTTCTGGTAAGCCACCAGCTTGGTAATATACTCTCTGATGTGCTTTTGGTCTTGGCACTGTGTTTTGTAGTAATCTAATAACTGGAGAGATCGGATACATCACAGGCTCCCACGAGCTTGTCAAGCAATCTGATGAACAGGTTAAGGTAGGAAGAGCGGTTTTTTAATATCTTTTGTCTGCCTGTGTTAGAATTTTCTCTTCCTTTTTCCTCATGTGCCCTTCATCCCAATGGGAGGGCCGACTGCAGTTCCTAAGTGGGTGTCAGGAGTAGTCCATAGCCCTGTCATTGTTGAGCCTGCAGTAAGGACAGTGGGCACGAGGCCATCTCATAACCAATCCTTCTGGTCTATGCGAGGACTCCACTGGCTATGCAGTGAGGCTGCTGCAGCTGTGGTGGTGAATGCAGCACTCTGATGGCAGCTGCGGCCTCCAGGAATGCAGAGGAGGCACGGAAGCTGACAGCTGGGGGCCCTATGGACGTGCTAAGTTCCCTTCCATCTGGTTTGCATATTCCTTTGCTAAGGTTTTGAACAGGAAATAATACTGTATGAAGGACCTGTACCGGTGCACCAGGCCCAAGTCAGATCTTTGTAGTCTGAGTTCTTGTTTCTGATGATTTCATGAAATCATGCTATTTTGTTACTGAGTGGAAGGAATTTAGGAAATAATCTATTCCTGGGAGTCTCAGTTAATTTATTGGAATGTGGGCTGGGGGAGGGCATGTTTAATGTTAAAAAGCGTATTCAGTATTATTACTTTATTTGAAAAACATGGAGCTGAGACCCTCTGAAGGGGTAGTTCTTGGCCAAGGCAGCTCATCTAGACAGAACTGCTGAGACCAGAGAAGCTTGGCTGTCACAAACATTTGAAATCCCTGGTAGGATCTGGAAACTCTCTGGAATGAGAAAGGTGCTGGGAAAGCAACAGCAATTTGATTTTCACTTGTATTCATGTACTTTTAATGGTCTGTTTTCTTCATTTTGAACTTATTTTGTGCCGTTTGGCCTTAGAAGCTTGTTGTCTTGTTCTTCCCCTCCCTCTCTAGACGCCACATTCCTCCATCATGTTGTCATCGTTTCGTAAGCGCAGAGTCCAGGTATTTGACCAGCATGCAGGGAACAGTTGCCTTTTCGGTTTTGCCTGGCTTGCAGTGAAGACACATTTGTGTGTCAGAGAGGTTGAGTGATCCTAAGAGAGGGGGAAATACCCTGCCTGCATGACCTTTCTGTTAAGCAAGTTGGTTAGGGTTTGGGGTTTTGTTGTTTTTTTGGTGTTACATAAACGTATACAGAGGTCTTAGTAAATTTATTCCAAAATTTCCAAAGCCTCCTGTTCTTTTACCTTCCTCTCTTTAAGGCATGACTATATTAATTTCTTATCACCCTACTGGTGTTTGCATGTAGTGTTTGCTGATTTTCTCCTTTTTTTTTTTTTGATGGTTACTTGGTTTTTAAGGACCAAGAGACTAAACAGATTATCTTAGATATTTGGAGAAAAATAATCTGAAAACATAGTAAAAATAGTATTTTTAAATTTGATAAATACAAACAGTAATCTTGGGTTTGTTTCCTGTTCTCATTAACTTATTTTTTTCTGCCACAATCCTTGTAACACAGTGGATATTGCGTTGTCTTGGTTTAAAAAAAAAGTGCACTCTGTATCTGTATTATGTGTGTACAGTTTTTGAGTGTTTGCTAAATTGGACGTTTTTCAAAAAGAACTGCTTAAAATTAGTGTCTTACTATCCCATAAGAAGAAATATAAACTTTGCAAATGTGTAGTGATTATGGGTGATAAATCCAAGGCAAGCCCTTTTATAAATCAGACTGGCTAATTATTTACATGAGGTTTATAAAAATGGGCCACATTATAACTTTATCCTGTTGTGAATCTAGGTAACAATATTTTGCACTTAAATACTTCTCTGAATTTTACAGGTTAAAAGGTAAGTAGCAGCAAGATAGTATTTGGGAAGCATCAGAAGTAAATTTTCTCAGCGTTGCTCTGCATTCCTGGATTTTGATGCAATGCAGTATTATGAATCTTTTGCTTTCTTAAAGCTGAGTCCCTGCTCACCTCTGCAGAATCGTGCTAACGAGTTGAAATGAATTAGTCAATTTAAAGGCTGATGTGGATCCATAATCCTGATCGGAATGTGGTTTCAGCAAAAAATACTTGGTTTTATTTGTGGTTAAAACTCTTAATTTATGTATTATTTACCTCTGCTTACCATCAGATCTGCCACTAAAATCTGCAGCTAAGCTTGTTTTGAGTTCTTCTGTTTGATCTGAGAATGAACGGGAAATACAGTTTTATGGGTGCTAACCAATTCTTCAGTGGTTTGTTCTGGGGGAAGCCCTTCCACAGGCTTGGATGTAGTTCTCTTGCTTTGCAAATGTACGATTGGTAATAGGTTGCCTTTCTAAGCCACGCCAAACAGCATTGTACATTCTGCACCTCTGGGCTCTGACTAAGCAACAAAAACAAAACTGATGACTGTTTCTATGACCTTTTGCTCTGGGCAGTGTTTAGGACATTTTCTATCGAGCCAAATGTTCTATTCATCCTGTTAGTCCCTAAAATCCCTTTCCTTGCCAAACAGTTTATCTGGAGAAGTTTGAGGGCATTTTGTAGTATTCCACTTGCCCCTTACATTGGCACAATCAACTTGCTGAAAGGACTGCAGTCTCCATGCTTTATTCTAAATAGTGACTCCTTTCATCTTTGCTACAATTGTATTCTCCTCTGGGGATCCATAGAGAAACTGCTGAATTCTTCCACTCTCCAAGATCTGTGTGAGGGTGTCCTAAGCTATTCACTGCAGGTGCCAAGTTGGCAGAGTTGAAAGCGTTTGACCTTTGGTTCGGAATGTTTGTATCTGCAGTCTTTTGTTTAACATGGTGTCATTCTCACCCTCTCCCCACCCTGCAAAGACAATATATCCCTTTGCACAATGGGTGTATAGCTTCTGTAGATCAAGCAGAGGCGTTTGAAAACTCCCTGAGTACCAGGAACTGCCTCAGCTATCACTTGGGGTTCTGCAAGAAGACAAAGATATTAATGTCTAGCCTCGTTTGTTGGAATCCATTTTCATTAATAATGTGTATAAGTTTGTGTTGGATACGAGGAGTCATTCTCAGGAATGTCATGTTTTTTGCATTAGACTAGAACTTTCTAGCCAAGAGTCATATCTTAAGACCCCTCTATTTTCCCAGAGATCTGGCAATATTGTAATAATGCTGACAAGTTCTTTTTATTTATTACAATAGAGGACATAGTTATAATTCCTGTTTTATCCCCTGAGATCAACTCACATTACTTGGAGAATGATGCAGCTAACATTTGCTGCATTGCAGCATTTATAAATAGCCTACATTTGCAGTCTCTTCTGATAATATTTGCAAAAACAGGACCTTTTTCTTCAGTTACTTTAAATGGGTAGCTGTCCTGAAACAGAATACATTCAACACTTTGTTTCCCCTCCCCCACATTCTCTGTGCAGAAACTTGATTGGCAAAATCAGAGTTGATAGGCTGCTTTGAGATAGTCAGTTGATTGCAGTCCTAAGAAGTCAGCTCCTTCTCAGTTCAGTGGAATGGACAGGCTGGTGTGGTTGGAGATTGTTTTTTAATGGCACGTTTCCCAGAGTCTTCCTTTCTAGCTCTCACAAGGCATTAATCCCATTAAGGCTGGAAACAGCCGGAACATTCTCGGTGGAGTCTGCCTTATCAGTCAGCTGCATATTTCAGGGCCGGGGTGGAGTTGTTGCAGTGGACAGCCTCAGTCAGGGAGGGAATGTGGCACACACAGGCTGAGTCCAGGAAATCCCACTAACTCTCTCAAAATAGTTTTGGGTGAGGTTTTAGTGCCTTTGGGTTGCAGTAGTTCTTGGTGACATGAAACATTTTCCTGTGTTTAACACAGTTTGTGGAAATGACCCTTTCAGGGGCAAATAGAAACTGGAACTTGTATAAGTTAGAGAAACCTGCATTAGGTTAGGGGATGGGAGCAAGACTTATTAACCTATAGTCTTAGGCTCCTGTAATGTCACAGAAGAAAATTCTGAATGCTGACAGCAGTGGGAAAGCATTGATGACTTTCAGATGTCCAGCTCCCCAGAGAGACAGCCAGTGTGGCTTGGCAGAGCTCCTGCCTGCTGATGTCAGCTGATCTGCTGCAGAAAAGAAAATCCATTATTGCCTCACTGAAGCACAGGACATTATTCTGAACACTTTGTTTCCTTTTGCAAGGCATTCCTTTTGAACGAAGACTTGGGAGATTCCTTGGACAGTGTGGAAGCGCTTCTCAAGAAGCATGAGGACTTGAGAAATCGCTCAGTGCCCAGGAGGAAAAGATCACCGTAAGACCCCTTCTCTTCATCAGCACCTTCCAGTGATCCTTAGAGGAAGCTGGGAGGCCATCCTTTTTCTAAGAGGTTGTGTGGAGGGCATGTATTGGGTGCTTAAAATCTAGTGATGGTAGTCCCTTCTTGTTGGAGGTAAAACACTGCTTTATAGAGAGAAACCATTGTCTTGTTGTAAACCTCCAAAGTGAGATTTATCTTTCACTGAAAGTGGTAAAGAATTAATGTCAGAGGTATTTTTCCCATTGAAAACAGGTCTTAGAAAGAGAAGGCTTAACCTATATCTGACCCCATCAGATCGTGTCAGTGTCATGACATTATGTCTCCAGTCTGGAATGGATCAAGCACAGACTCAAAAGTTATGGGGTAAATGTTGTCATAGCAAACCTGAGAGTGAAAACCTTGACTGTGTTAAGGTTCCAAGGGTTTTGTGACCTGTTGTGTGGTTGCTTTTCTCTAGAGGCTGAGCTATGGGATAGTGTGCTCACCAGTGAAGAGCTCTTACTTTTCTTCCTATGCCTTAGATGAATTTGCAACAAAGCTAATTCAGAACAACCACTATGCAATGGAGGATGTGGCTACTCGCTGAGATGCTGTAAGTTTCAAGGTTCTTTATGCACCTTCCCTGCTGTCCACAGCTAGCCCTTCTGAGACAGCTGTTGCAGCGTCACCTCTAGAGCTGGAAATCTTTGGGGGAGTAGGAACTAAAGACTCACAGAGATCCTTGTCTTCCACCTGCTGAGCCACCGCAATGCCCTTCATGAGAGAGCTATGTGTCGCCAAGCCCAGCTGGCTGATTCTTTAAACTTGCAACAGTTTTCCTGGGATTCTGATGAGCTCAAGAGTTGGGTGAATGAGAAGATGAAAACTGCCACAGATGAAGCCTATAAAGTAATGTACTGTTCACACTGCCATATAGTGCTTGGGTAGAAAGCTAACACAGGTCTCACAAATAAATTGAAGCTAAAGAAAGAAATGAGGAATTCCAAAGGCCATAGTAGTTAATGTAAGCAGACCATTTAATACACCCTGCCCTGTAAAGATAAGTATGAAGGTAACTAAGGTAACTTGGCATAACTGGGTAACTAAGGTAACTTGGCATAACTGGGTTCAAGATAGAAGCCCCTTCTTTCTTTCCTTGGCAGGACCCATCCAACCTACAAGGGAGGGTACAGAAGCATCAAGCTTTTGAGGCTGAGCTCTCAGCAAACCAGAGCCACATTGATGCCCTGGAGAAAGCCGGGCAAAAGCTGACTGATGTCAACCACTATGCCAAGGACGAAGTAGCAGCTCGTATGAGTGAGGTCATCAGTTTGTGGAAGGAACTGCTCGAGGCCACTGAACTGGAAGGTGAGAGAAACTTCCACTGGATTGTGATGGGAACATTTGGGAATTAAATCTCCCTTCTGGGTTAAGTGTTTTCAGAACACATACCAGGCAGTAGGCTGAGGTGAGCCACCTCGGGTGTTTGGCCCGCTTCCCGTGTTAGGAGCACTTGCTTGGGCGCTCGATGCTTTGCTCACGTGGTGAATGGGGCTGAGCATGCTGGTTGGTGGGGGTGCCTGTGGGGAAGGGGGAATGATAGGGCCTAGTAGCTTGACTGAGTGGGGCCTCTTACCTGAAAATCAAAGTTCAGCTGTGACCCAAGGCATTTAATAATTCCCAAGTGCTCTTATCTCATGGGGGTTAGGATGCTTTCTGAAAAACTTCCCACTCAGCATCTAGAAGGCAGAGCAGACACTGAGGTTTGTTTCTTTAGCTCTGTGATAGAGGTGAGGCAGTTAACAGCCTTACCCATAGTTCTTCACTGAGACGCTGCTGTCTGTGGGCAGTACTGGCAGGAGGAGAATGAAATAGAAAATGAAACTTGCCTCTGCAACTAGGGATAAAGCTTTGGGAGGCTGACCAGCAGCAGCAGCTCAATCGCAACGTTGAGGCCATTGAACTGTGGCCGTATGAAGTGGAGGGTCATTTGACTTGTGATGATTATGGCACAGATCTTACCAATGTCCAGAACCTGCCAAAGAAGCATGCCCTGCTGGAGGCTGACGTGGCTGCTCACCAGGTAGGGTGTGACCTGTCGGCTGCCGTTGGCCAGTGGGGGCAGAAATGGTAGGAATAAAGAAGGGCAAGTAGCTTTAAGACCAGGCTAGTTTGGGGAGGGATGAAGTGTGTTGATACAGGTAATCCTGTATAACCCTGTATGCTCCCCAGTCTGCCCAAGGTAAACTGATCCCTCAGAGCATTTGAGAGCCCAGAATGCGGGGAAGTGGTGGCAGATGGATTACCCTTGGGGGAAAGATCCACGCTTTTTTCAGGTGTGATCAAACCACACCTAAAGCAGCAAAGTCAGTGCAGAGCACAGTTGCCCAGCGCTGACCCAAGCTTTCAAGACGGTCCTTTCCCTTTCCTAGGACCGAATTGATGGCATCACCATTCAGGCCCGCCAGTTCCAGGATGCTGGCCATTTTGATGCTGAGAACATCAAGGAGAAGCAGGAAGCCCTTGTGGCCCGCTACGAGGCTCTCAAGGAGCCCATGGTGGCCCGAAAGCAGAAGCTGGCTGATTCTCTGCATCTGCAGCAGCTCTTCCGTGACCTGGAGGATGAGGAGACATGGACTCAAGAGAAGGAACCATTGCTGCATCCACCAACAGAGGTCAGTCGGCCTCCTGTTTGGGAAAGGGCTCTGTCCTAAGAGCATAGGGATGCACATCAGAATGACCAAGGTCAGGTTTAATTAAACTGGAACCCTGGTGGAGTCTAAGAGCAACAGGGCTGTGCTGACTTTCCTCTCATGGTTGAATGACTGAAGAGTGGTTTCTGTTTTCAGGCAAAGATTTGAGAGGGGTGCAGAATCTGCTGAAGAAACACCAAGCCCTCCAGGCAGAAATTGCCGGCCATGAGCCCTGCATCAAGGAGTCACAAAAAAGGGCGCTTCCATGGCGGAAGAAGGTGAGTGCTCGGCATTGCGGAAGGCAGCTCTGCTCTTCTCACAGAGGTGCCCCAGGGTTCTGTGGGCGCCAGACAGCTGTGGGGTTGAGTATCATCGTCACCATTCTCTCCTAACTGCGACCCTGACTAGACTGAAGCCACCGGACTGAAGTTCTTACCTGGGTTATGGGACTGACAATACCTACACTTGGGGTCGTTGTGAGAATTAAGTGAGAGCAGGTAGTGAAGAGTCTGGTACAGTGCCTGGCACATGTACGTCTCAGTGACTGAGAATCTTGGGCTGCAGTTACTTTTCTTTCGTTAAAATAACATTACTAAAGCCAGGTGGTCTGTCTGCTTTCTTAGAAGGGCATGTGAGGAAAAAGGAAGAGAAAATTCTAACACAGGCAGACAAAAGATATTAAAAAACCGCTCTTCCTACCTTAACCTGTTCATCAGATTGCTTGACAAGCTCGTGGGAGCCTGTGATGTATCCGATCTCTCCAGTTATTAGATTACTACAAAACACAGTGCCAAGACCAAAAGCACATCAGAGAGTATATTACCAAGCTGGTGGCTTACCAGAACTGCTTCACACCTATCCAGCACAGAGCAAATCCTCTTGCGAGTCTCCTCTCTCCATCTAGGACCCTAGGTAACAGCTGACACCCTTTGAGGGTCCCTTTGAGTAATTTCTGGCCCAGTTACTCAAAAAGGCTTACTGTTAATTTCCTGTAAAGAGGCCCTTACTGCAGCACATTTTTAAAACTTTGACTTCATTTTGACCTTTCAAAATCTGAGACATTAGCTACAACCAAAGGGAAAATAAATGACTAGTTTAAGGAGTTGGAATCTTCACTCAGGGTTCCCACTGCTAGCAGTTCCTTAAGACTTTGTTTCCTGGCTGCGAGCACCCCCACCCCTTCCATCTTTGACCTACATATTTTAGGATCTATTATATTAAAAGAGATTGGATAAGACGTTGCAGCAAATCAAGCACCACCTCAATCCAGCTTTCTGGGCTATTCGGGCTTTTAATTTAAAACATATTCAACCCTTAACCTTAAAGAGCCCCTTATTTAAAATATTTTATCCTAGTACATAAGGAGGGTTTTTAAGGCCATTTTCTTTGGGAAGCATCAAATCAGATTCGGCTTGCAAACAAAAGGCTGCTCCATCATTCAACACTGGCATGGCTGCTGAATTTTTGACAAATAAATATAATGTCCTCGACTCGAAAGACACGTTCTCAGGTAAAAAAAAAAAAACTCTTAAGCTATTTGATTTGGACCTCATACAAAGCAAGGACTACATCTACCTGTTATTTACAAGCAAATCACAACTGGGTGGGACAGCGACGTTTATTAAAAGGAAAGATGGCCAGACTCGGACCTCCCTGCGTCTAGAGAAAAGGCCAAAAATCGCCAAACAGGATAAAATGAAGGTCAAACAGTCCTTTAGATTCTCCGCTCTTCTTCCTTCAAGGTGTGGGCCAGCACTGCTTGTGGGCATTTGGGAAAAGGAGAGCAGAGTCGCTCCCCACCGAGGGAAGGGACTAGGGGCGGCGGGGAGCCCTCTGCAGGGACGGGGAGGGGACGATCCCGCCCAGGGACCCCACCCCCACCCCCACCTGCCGCCTTCGGGTGGGGCAGGGCGGGGCCGCAGCTGGGCGTGGGGAGACCGCGGCAGTCTCGCCCCCACCTCCTCTGCCCAGCAATGACCTTCCAGCCGCCGGCGCCCGGGCTCGGCAGGAGGTTCCTCCGCAGCCCACGCGCCGCAAGCCTATGGCGGCCGGCTCGCCCCGCTCCTCGCCCGACCGAAGGAGCTGCGAGGCCGCAGCGCTCACCTGTCCGCGCGCCGGCCCCGCCCCGCCCCGCCCTGGCTGCCCGGCTCGCGGTCCAGGGTTCGGCGGCCCCTGGCTCGCTGCCGCCCAGGCTCCCCAGCTCCCCCTCTCACCGGCTTCTGGGTAGAGGCAGTAAGTGCGCCGGGCTGGGGGCGCTGAGGGGCCAAGGCGCCCCAGCGGCCTCTCCCCTCGCGGTTCGCTCCGCAGACGGTAGTAGCAGCGACGCGCGCGCCCCACCTCCTTTCTAGGCAGCCACAAGCGTTCCGGCGGCGCGCGGGCGCGAGCGCGGGGGAAGTGCTCCGACGCGACGCGAGGGGCGTGGACGAGCGCCGGCGGAGCAAAGGGGGCGGAGCTCCCGCCGGGTCGCCTCCCGATCAGCCGGCGGAAAAGGCCGAGTGTTCCCGGAAGTAGCCGAAGCAGCGATCGTGGGGAAGAGCCGAGCCTCGGGAGCTCAGCGAGACGTTGGCGAAGGAGGGCGCGCCGAGGGTGGAGGTTGATGGGTGCAGTGGAGTCAGTGCCCCCGCCCGGGCGGGCCCAGATGCTGCTCCGCACCGCCCTCCGCTCAGCTTGGTCCTCCAATCCTGCCCCTCCCGGCCCTGCAGAAAATCTTCTGCACCCCACCCCTCCGCCCCTGGGAGCCCCTCCAGGACGGCAGCGAAAGGCGGGGCTGGGGCCATCGCTCCAGTCTGGCTGAGGATGCTGCGCGTCCTGGCCGGAAAAACGCCCTGTCCCAAAGGAAGAGATCACGCGGCGGCCTCTTTCTCCTGGCCCCTTTCGCTAGAAGAAGTGGGGCAGGGGACGCAGCTCAGCCAGCGCTAATGGGAGCTGGGGGCTGGGGTCAAGAAACTCAGGTTATTTGGGGGCTCCGGGTTTGAGGAGATGGCGAGAAAAAGCCAAATAAAGTCGACCAAATCTGCGGTTTAAGTCTGCCATTCCAGGATTTGGAGGGTTAATTTCTAATATTATTACAGCAAAAACCTACAGGTGTCTGTGGAATAGGATGCATTAAGTGGTATTTTATAAACAAGATAAAGTTCTTCCTGCCACAATTAATTGAACTTGCCTTGTGTACTAGGCCCTATGCACCAGGCATTTCATGTGTGTTACCTTTATTTTCTTAATCTGTGCAATCATTTTACAAGGTAGGTATTCCTTCCCCATTTTACCAAGGAGCACCCTGACAGAGAAGCCAGGCCTCTGGCCCGAGATCCGGCTGCTGGCAAGAGGGAAAGATAGGATTTGAATCCAAGCAATCAGACCTCTTAAACAGTATGGTATACCACCTTCTCATAGGAAAGGGAGGCATTGTGGCGGTGCATGTCGAGGTGCTAAGAAAAACAGGATTTCTGGAATTTCTGTTTCTTACAGCCTGAGCAGTTGAAGGGCCTGTTCTGTAGCTAAACTCTGTAGGTACCAGCCCTCCATTAGCAAGCGCTTCACCCACCCCCGCTCTGGTGACAGCTGGGCCGAAGCCATTGGGAGTGACACCCAGATCATCCCTGTGCAGTCAGGCCGACCAGGAGCTCTGCAGCCTCCTTGGTACCAAGCAGCCCTCCTCTTTGAATGAATTTATAAAGGCCGTGGGCACTGCACCAGAACTGTGCCTGGGCCAGCCCTGAGCTTCCTGGTCCTCTGCAGTTTGGCTTCTTCCCTGGTGCCTGGGATCTGCCATCTGGTTTCTAAGCTGCCCTGGCTGTAGCCACGATAGTAAGGACAAAGTCTCCATTCCCGCACTCCATCAGGGTGGAGAGAAAAAAGGAGTGGCCACACCTCGGCAGCCACTTTACAGAATCTGGAGGGAAAACGTAGCAGCTAAGCACATTTCCTGCAATCGTCTATGTAGTGAAAACAGGACAGGATAACAACTCCCCCCCACCCCCCATTCCCTTTCTGGGAACAGCTGATGGGGTCTGGTCTCCAGCCTCTTCTCCAACGGGTAACAGCAAAATGTTTCATGGAATATTCAGCTCTGGGCACAAGATGGCTCACATAACCATAGCTCTCCAAAATTTCTAAGATCGTCGGCTCCTGCAAAGAACAGGTCTCAAGGCCGTGGGCAGGAGCTATAAAAAGGGAAGATTTTTCTTTTAATGCACTCTAGCTTCATAGTGAAATGGAGGCTTTGCTGCTTTTACCAGGTACAAAATAGATCTGAGACCTTAGAGAGAGCTTCAGTATTGATACAGAAACCAAAATCTTACTGGTTGATCCTTTGTCTGATCTGAGACCAGGCCAAAAACCAGAATCTGCAGCCTGGCCACCTCCCACTCACTCACCCACCACATTCTGCATTTGGCTCTGGAAGTGAGGCACTTACAAAGCATTCTTCACACGTTCTATTGTCTGCCTACCTCAGCGCCCACCAGTTTCACCAGATGCCTGACACTCTGCTAGGTGTGCGGGGAGGGAGATGACACTGCAGATAATGGCCCTCTCTGTTTCCTGAGAGAAAACTCATTCACAAAGAAAACCAACAGAAAGAAGCACAGGAGAGTATAGCAGCTCTTAGCCAGTCAGCTTCTGTCCTCTGTCACAGCGCTCTTGGCTCCTGAAAAGCGGGGGTGGGGGGGTGGAAGGCTGAATTCTATTCCAGCGGTTCTCAAAAGTCTGATATGTGCCCTAAGCTTAGGCATCTAGTTCCAGCACGTTTTCAGGTTGTTCAAGAGATCATACACCTCTTTTTGGGAAATACACCAACTGTAATGATATTTTCACTTGTTCTGGCTTGGAAAGTAACTTGCCCACTGTCTCCCTGGGAGAGTCTCTTCCCCTTTCCCCCTCTTCCTCTTCATCCCTCCTCCTCCGCCAGAAGTTAACAAGCAAGCATCAAGTACTTCCCCTGTTTTTCCTTCCAGCAAGGTTGCTGATTGGGAAGTGACACTGGTAAGTGAACTCTACTTCCCAGATGACATTCTGCAGTGTCAGAGCTGGCAAGAAATAGCACAGATCTTCAAAACAGTGACTGGATGAAGCTTGAGAACATTATGCTAATTGAAATCAGACACAAAGGACAAATAAATACTGCATGATTCCACTTACATGAGGATGCTAGAACAGTCAAATTCATAGACAGGAAGTAGAGCAGGGGTTGTCAGGGGCTGGGGAGGTGGGGAAATGGGGAGTTAGTGTTTAATGAGTTCAGTGTGTCAGTTTTGCAAGATGAAACTCTTAGGAGTTGGATGGTGGTGATGGTTATACTTAATGCCACAGAACTATCCACTTAAAAATGGCTAAAATGGTTAATTTTGTTATGTACATTTTATCATAATTAAAACAAAACAAAACATAGTGACTGCTTTGGAAATCAGGGACCATGTTAGAGAAGAGGACTGACAGCTGCTGGGGCATGGCCTTGCCAGGCTGGTTTGCTTCGAAGGATGACAGGTGACAGTCCCTCTCTCCCCTTGCACATCTTCATAAGCCCACTTGCTGATTTCACATCTGCACTCTGGTGGGACTGCCTGTGAGGCTCCATCAGTCATCGTGCCTCCTGTTCACCCTGAGCACAGTCAGAATGCCTCACACACCACGTCAGACCACGCTGGGAAATTGTTAGCTTCCTAGACTAAGTGTCCATCAGTAGATGAAAGGATAAAGAAGACGTGGTACATATACACAATGGAATATTATTCAGCCATAAGAAGAAAACAAATCCTACCATTTGCAACAACATGGATGGAGTAGAGGGTATTAGGCTCAGTGAAATAAGCCAGGCAGAGAAAGACAAGTATCAAATGATTTCACTCATCTGTGGAATATAACAACCAAGCAAAACTGAAGGAACAAAACAGCAGCAGACTCACAGAACAAAGGGAAAGGGTTGGGGAGGGCAGGTGGGGAGGGAGAAGTGGATTAATGGGCATTATACTTAGCACACACAATACAGGTAGGTCACAGGGAAGGTAGTATAGTGCAAAGAAGACAAATAATGACTCTGTAGCGTCTTACTATGCTGATGGACAGTGCTTGCAATGAGGCGTGGGGGGAACTTGATAGTAACGGGTGAATGTTGAAACCACAATGTGGCTCATGTGAAACATTCATAAGATTGTGTATCAGTGATACTTTAATCAAAAAAAAAAAAGAAAGACTGTTGATGACAGAGCATTTGGGACTTCAAATGATTGAAACATTTTTTCTTTATTTTGTGGAAAATGACACGAACAGAACCATTTTAAAATAGAACCAGGGCAGCCATTACAGAGGAACTGCCTTGCACAACCTGTTTTCTAAACCATTCAGCTGCGCCCAACTGCCCAGTCCAAGAAGTCAGCAAGGAGAAAATCCTGGTTGGAAAGATTGATAAAATTGAACTTTTTCCTGGTGAAATCTGACCAAAGAAGTGTAAATCTAGCTCTGCTTTCAGCACCAAAGAACTCTTCTTAAAAACAACTTAGCTAATCTTTCATTTTTTCCATAAAAACCCATAGTCTACCTCCTGTAATCAGGACACTATGTGGCTTTCTACCTAGATCTGTGTACCCCAAACTGCAATTCTTTGATCCCAAATAAATGCTTTGACTTTGGGGGGGGGGGGAAGGTTAGCTTCCCATTGCCTATAGAATCACCCAAACTATTTAAATAGATATTCCAAAGCCTTCATAAATTTGCTCCAATTTACCTTTCCCAGGATCACTTCCTACAGCTTTTCTCCAGCCTTGAACTTAGCCACATCCTGAACAGGGTTATTTATTTGTTCCAGTTCCTGCTTCAGCTCATACTTTTTCCTCCAATTAGAACAGCCTTCTCTCCCAAAGCCCACTTTTCCCTGCTGCCTGACAAATCCCGCCCATTTTGAGTTTCTCAGTATAAACTTTCTGGAAGAGCAATTTAGCAGTATGGATCAGAATATAAAATTTATGTGCCATTTGACACATTATATCCAAAATTTACTCTAAGGAGGTAGGACAAGATAATATATTTATCATAGCAAATGTTAATAACTGTAAACAATTATAACAATTGTAATAATTGTAAAAAAAAAACGTAATTGAAAAAAGTAGAAGCAACTAGCCACTGACAGATAAATGGTTCATTACGATTCATAAGTTTCACAGACTATATTGGAGAAACAGGTCATACAGACTGACTTGGGAAAACATCTGAGATATTACTGCATGACCGTAAGTATGCATCTATCTCAGAAGCACTGTATTTGTGTATTTGTGTGTAGATATGCAGAGATGACCCAAGGTAATGTTCACAGTGGACACCCAAAATAAAAGGGTTTTTAAAAAAATCTCTGAGTAGTTTTAAGTGTCTGGACCAAACACTATCTCCAAGATACTTTCCTAAACTCCAAGTAAGCATTTCAAAAAGTATGTTCCCAGAAATACTAGGCCCAAGAGCAGATCTGCAAATAGGAACTCCACAGTCAGTTCCAGAACACTGCAAGCTCTTGGAAGTTAACTATTCAAAGCAGCATAGTTAAGGCACTGTGCATCCTGCAAGAAAAAAAGTCCTTTTTCTTTAGAATCTAAGTATTTTGTAAAGGAAGATTGAAGATTTCAAACATAAACTTGGTACTCAGACTGGTACACTGAACCCCTGTATGCCCCCAACCAGCTTCAACAATTATCAAGTCTTTTATCATTTCATTCTTATTTCATCTACTACTTCACCTTGTCACCTCCTTAAGAGTTGCAAGCATTGTTTTGTTTTGTTTGCTATTATTAATATACAATTACATGAGCAACATTATGGTTACTAGACTCGCCCTATTATCAAGTCCCCACCACATACCCCCATTGCAGTCACTGTCCATCAGCGTAGAAGGATGTTACAGAATCACTACTTGTCTTCCCATATCCCCTTACCCCATCCCCACCCCTGCTACAGTATGTGTGCCAATTGTAATAGCCCTTTTCCCCCCTTATCCCTCCCTTCCCACCCCTCTTCCCCAGTCCCTTTCCCTTTGGTAACTGTTAGTCAATTCCTGGGTTCCGTGAATCTGCTGCTGTTTTCTTCCTTCAGTTTTTTCTTTGTTCTTAATACTCCACAGATGAGCGAAATCATTTGGCTCTTGTCTTTCTCTGCCTGGCTTATTTCATTGAGCATAATACCCTCTAGCTCCATCCATCTTGTTGCAAATGGTAGATTTGTTTTCTTCTTATGGCTGAATAATATTCCATTGTGTATATATACCACATCTTCTTTATCCATTCATCTACTGATGGACACTTAGGTTGCTTCCATTTCTTGGCTATTGCGATAAACATAGGGGTTCATATGTCTTTTTCAAACCTGGCTGCTGCATTCTTAGGGTAAATTCCTAGGAGTGGAATTTCTGGGTCAAATGGTATGTCTATTTTGAGTTTTTTGAGGAACCTCCGTACTGCTCTCCACAATGGTTGTACTAATTTGCATTCCCACCAGCAGTGTAGGAGGGCTCCCCTTTCTCCACATCCTCGCCAACATTTGTTGTTATGCAAGCATTGTTTGCTTAGGCAGGGGAGGAGGGTTATCTTTACATTTTCAAATAATTTAAAGTTATAGGAATAATAGGAAAAAATCCCATATACCCTTTACCCATATTCCCCAATTTCTTAGCATATGACATTTATTCTATGCATGTATATACTTACATAATGTTCACATGCACACACACACACGTGTGTATATACATGCTCTCCCACTGAATCATCTGAGAATTGCAGACACCATGCCCATTTACCTCCAAGTTCTTCAAGAGTATTTCTTAAGAACAAGGACATTCATTTTTATCACCAGTACAATGATCAAAGTCAGGAAATTAATGTTGACATAATACTGTTATCTAACATATAGATCTTATTCAAATTTTTCCAATTGTTCCACTGTTCTTTATAAAACAAACACACAAAGAGATGTATTTTTTTCTGGTCCAGGATCACATACTACCTTTCATGTAAACATCCTGTAGGAGCTAAAAGACACGTGTTTCTTGAATACATCATCTGTATAAACTAGATACTTTAAAAAAATGGAGGCTGGCTGTAAACTAGACAATAAATTCCTTTCTAATGGGTGTTTTGTAAATTCATCAGAGCTGAACACCAAAGCTCTCATCTGCTTTCTGCAGGGCCACAGGAAATCTAGTATGAGGAATTCATTAGGTAGGACAGAGAAAAGGGACGTGAAGGGCCAGGCCTGAAAAGGCAACTGTGGCCCTTTGGTTGTCCCAGCACTAACACAGAAGACATCCAAACCTATTTGTCACTGTGGCCATCACAGGAAGCTTTAGAAGATGGGAAAGGTTCCAGTGTTTGGGTGGCAAATCTCCAGAAAAGCTCCTTTCTACTGTCCAAGGTATGCGTAGGTTTTATCTCCTGCTGCAATTTTCAATTCACTATCAAATTTGCTTTAAAATGATGTAGGACAATGATAGGACAAAAATATGGGTGCGCAGCCTGAGACATGAGGTCAGTCCTGAAAGAGAGCTAGCAGTCAAGTGAGGACTTGAGTTCACCAGCAGAATGCAGTCCTGAAGCATTACACTCTCAGGAGTCTGACGCTCCTGCCCACCAGGAGCTGCATCCACCAGCCAGCAAACCTTCTCTCTGAAGGAGACACTATCGGTGAGAATCAGAACCTGGCCTCCCCAATGCTCTACTTTCTTGGTTTCAATCAAGAACCCCCTAGGAGCACCAAGCATCCAATGACATATACAGGACTGTCGACACATCTAGAGAAAAAACACCCAAATAGCCTAAGAGGCATTTTCTATGGAGTGGTACAAATTCAGAGTGGAAGAGACCTTACAGTTCATCTCGTCCAGTGATTTTCCACATTTCATTTTCGGCAGAGCATCTTCCCTGTATATAATCTAACACAGGACCCCAATATATGTGGCACAGAGAGCAAAAATGCCGGGGCAGAGATCCCAGCATTCCATCAGGGCTCCACTGAAAGGCTGTGCAACTGTGAGCCAGATATTCTAACCTCTCCTGCTACCACAGATTTTCATGGTTATTGATAGGACAATATTCCAGCAAATGGCAGTAGTTATCATTATTATTATTATTATTATTATCATTGATATACAATCTTATATTGGCTTCAAGTATACAACACAGTGGTTTAATGGTTACCCATAATACTAAATCCCTCACCCCTTCCAGTGCAGTTTCTATGTCAACAGAGGAGGATGTCACAGAATCATCGACTGCATTCCCCATGCTCTACTACTATCCCCGTGACTGGCTTATATTATGATTGAGAATTTCTGTGCCCCTTTATCCCCCTCCTACCGACCCCTCCCACGGTAACCACTAATCACTTCTCAGTGTCTGTGAGTCTACTGCTGTTTTATTCATTCTGTTTCACACGGCAGTAGTATCTTGAAGGGAGAACTTTTCAAAATCTGCAAAGCCTCCGTATGCCAACTGACTAGAGCTGCACCCATCCACTCAACACCCCAAGGTCAGTGCTTCCCACCTCGCTCCCTGTCAGGATACACAAAGATGCCATCTGTAAAGCACAGGCAAAGAGAGGAAGTGCAAATAGCCACTGGCTCAGGGCCCCTCCCTGCGCTAAGGAGCTCGGCTGCCATTACACACCAACTGGGATGTTCTGCCTACTGGGAAGGCGCTGCTCAGGAGCACAATTTGAAAACCACTGATCTAGGGACCAGAGGTTCAGAGAGGGTGGGTGACCTACCCAAGGTCACAAAACCTAAAAGTGAAAACCTAAAAGAAGTCTGACTCCTTCCCTGGTGTTCATTTTTCCATTTCTGCTAGATAAAACAGGGTCAGTTACTGGTACATAGTTCCAAAAGAGGGAAAAAAAAACAACAAAGGGCCATTTTCCCACGGTGAAGGTAAAGAAGATACAAAAGAGAAAAACACATAGCATTCTATACCTAGACTTGGGCACCAGACTATTGTGCCCCTGGTGATTTATATAGCTCAAGATACAGGAAATTCATCATACTGAAACAACTAGATAGCAGCAATGGCTTTTTAAAAATGATGCTTTGTTACTCATTTTTTGGCACCATAGTCAATAATTCATGGAATACATCACTTCAAACAACTCAAGAATACCAGGGAATACCCTCCAAACACATCCCACCCACAACATTTAGCACAGAGGAACAGATCCATAGGACAAACAGTGCTTTCTGGTTCAAAATACATGTGCTAACAGCCCTAACCCCCATACTAAACTACCTCTGATGCTGTCTGGGACTTCGTCCTTGTCGACATCAGGCATTTCCTCTGAATTTATAATTATGTCACCATAATCTGGACTTGCAGGTAAGGACTAGGCCTCAGCTACTAACCCAGACAATTAAAGTGGACCTTTTGAGTCCATCGCTCATCATATGGACCCCTTGGGGAGTCGTCAAATCTACTAAGGGGCCACCAGGGTTTTGTGAGCCATGAAAATCTCCATTCCTGGTCACAAGACACGAATATATAAAAATGTGTACTGGTAGATTTCTACACCTGACATGACTTTTCCCAAAGACAATTTGTCTTGAGCTGTTTTATTACTCTTCTTTTACAACAAAACGGTGATGATGCGATGGGGGGACATCAGGAACGCCAGAAGGAGGGAGGCAGAAAGCCCTGGGGCACAGGAATCTTCTTGCTCTGCAAACATTTCTGGTCAGGGAAAGATGAAGAAAACAATGATTTTTCTCGTAACACTCTGTCCAATACTTTGAAGTAGGAAGAAACTCTGAGGGACAGCACATTAAGTCCTATGGAACAGCAGTCATAAGGGAAACTATAGACATTGTGTGTAAGACGCCTGCTTCTGCGTGAGGGACAGCAGAGGACAAGTGTCATGCTGTTGCTACACCTGCCCCACTCCCGTCTCCCACGGCCAGGCCTCCTCTTTCATTATCACTTGTTCTCCCAGCTGGGCCACTGGAATTTGGAAGTATGCAGTCTTGGATGACCTACCAAAGAGTTCTAATTTATTTATCAAAATTAACCTCTTAAAAATGTTTGGCTCTTGGAAACAGGAGAGCAGTCTGGCTGAAAGTATGGTTTCTTCTCATGGAGAAAAGTGACCACATTCACCAGTTCCCCAGACCTGAGACTGAGACCAGAACCTTGGCCATCATGCAAAAAATGTACTGGTGAGACAGGAGTCACTAAACACATTTTATTCATCTCTTAGGATAGCTTCCCACAGGCAATATGGACAGTGACTTAGAAGATGAAATGGCAGCCCGTAAGATTAAGAGAGAACCATGGACAAAAATGGAGGGTTCAGAAAAATCAAGAGGAAAAGATTGCAATCAGAGCCTAGAGGTCTGAGACTTGTCAGACCCAGGCCCGTTCGAGGTCAGCAACAGTTCGGGACATGTTGGTCTAAGGGCGTCTTACCTCCAAGAACTGTTGGAGGCGTCTGAAGGAACCCATCTGTCCTGAGCTCGTGACGGCTTCAATCCTACAGGGAGAGAAAAAAGACATGAGTCACACCTACAATTCACACCTGTCTTTTGGAGCAGAGTTCGGCCCCCCGTTGATCTGAAGGAAGGGGTAGCGATGTCTTAAAACACTAAGAATGCTGTTGCTTTTCCAAATGGTCTCAACCTTCTTTTCAAACAAGATAAAGGAGAAGAGAGCACTGTTCCTTCCCAAGGCATCCGCGATCAGGGGGGATACGGCTGCCAATGAGCCGGGAAGGGTAAGAAGGCTGCATACAGGGGGAAAGCCACACTAGATTCAAGCCAGCTGGTCGAGAAATCCGTTTCTCCAACGGATTTATTTATTGATGGGATTTGACTGTGTTTAATTCATGACTGCAGGTAATCACCATCTCAGATTATCTGGGGGAGTTTGGAAAAGGACAGAGTTTTAAAAATGTTAGGTATCTGCATCTAAGATCTTCTTAATTTGCTTTTTTTCTTTTAGCTAACAATACGTAAGAGAGACTCTTAAGAAGTGTTTGTTCAAATATCAAGAGAGGATGGGAGATGCCACACTTTGCACAGGTGTTTTTCGACTTGAGTCAAAAACGGCACGTTAGCGGTGCCCAAGTGTATCTGCTGTCATGAGTTTCACCCACCAACCCCCTGAGTGTCTGTTCAGTGAGTTAATACCGGGGGAAGTAGTCCTCCTTGAGGAGCAGCATCATATCCCAGAACTGGACCTGGTATTCCTTCATGAGGGCATTCCCACATACCTGCAGGGGAAGACAGGCACAGAGCAGAGAATGAAAATTCACTCATGTGGGAGACCCCTTACAGCACCACCAGCCCTCTGCCTTCCACTCATATCAAGAATTTTAGCCACAATGCCACTTAGCTAGTTAACTACGGGAATTGATGGAAAAATTCAACTTTCTTCAGAAGCATTCCTCTGTATATGTCAATACCTCCATTTAACCAGACTGTCAGGTAGCCAGGTGTTTCAGAAAACCAGAAAATGTGAATCAAACTTAGATATTCTTCGATTCTATTGAATGGAAGTCTTTCTAACCGTGTGGCATACCTCCCAAACTCACTGAGCACAGTATACAGAACACCACTTGTGTTCTCAGTTGATTCAGGACCACTACTCATGTATGTAACTTAAGGAACTTAAAGGTGACTAGAAACTATTGACATTATAGGCCAAATGACCCCAGGTTGTTATGGCATGTACACCAAGCCTTTATTCTTTCAGAAGTGTCTCCTTCCCACAGACGCCTGACCCTCCCCCTAGAGTGGGAACACTGGTTTATCTTATTTTCTCTCCCGGGAATTAGGGGTCACAGTGGTGGGACACCAGTTCCACTAGGCTGGGCCACCACGCTGAGGCTGAGGGATACTGCCTGGATGGCCATCTTCTCCACTGTGCACAGGGAGCTGGAGGAAAGTTGGCTTATATGGCAAGAATGAGGCAATTTGCGGGAAAAGCATAAATGATCAATCACGGGGCCCCAGAGAGGCTCTTGGTACCTGGCGACACTAGGTTCCTGGTCCCGGCCCTCATGAGATCCCACCGCATGCCCTACCCTTCGTTCTTGGTGTCACTCTCTACCCTAAAATAAACTCACCTTTTCCCTTGCATTAGGATGCAGTTTTCTGTTGTTTAAAACAAGAAAACACCCACAGAGAGAAGAAAAGAACAGTGGGAGAAGCGGAAAGCTAGGTTTGTTTGTGTTAGGGCTCGGGAAGGAATTCTGACACTGGGTCCTAGAGCGGCTCACCACCAGCCTCTCTTTTCACACTGCTACCCCGTTCACGTCACGCAGGGGGCTCAGGGCTGCCGCAACCACTGCCTCCCCCCTATGACAACTGCATCACATACCTCCAGGAAGTCAAAGAGGAGGGTGGCTGTCACGTCTGGCAGCGGCTCCATGTTTACGATCTGTGCCAACCAGCGCCAGCCATGATCTAGGCCATGAGGATGAGCCTGGGAGAACAGAAGTTTGCCTATAGTTCCATCTCATTTTATTCAGAGATCTAAATTCCTGCTATTAGATGTGAACCCACAGATCACCTAAACCAAGCACATGCCTCAGGACAGAAACACAACCCAAACGAATTATGATTTGAAATGTTGCAGCATACTGGAACCCATATATTCTTTTCAGGATCCTCTGAATACACATCTGTCAGCCATAGTTCAAGGGGTTCCACAGGCCAACAGCTACCCTTATAGATGTTTTACTTATTACTCATCACTCTTGATGCCTTTAGCACAGAACCCATGACATAGCAAGTACACAATAAAAACCGCTCGGATCCAGTTAGTTTATATTCCTTTCTCTTCAGGTCTCCAAGTCCATTAACTTCTTCATCTCTAATCTGTATCCTGAGAAAAGAATGGGGCCATGGCTCTGTCCTTGACAGCGTGGATCCCTGCAGCTTGCGAAGCCTCCGTCTGTCCATCAGTGAGGACGTGACCTAGATGACCTCTAAGGCCCAACTGGGTCTAATATGACACTTTCTTGCTCACATCTCTTCTAATAAAATCTTTAACCTTAATGACTGATTTACATTGCACTCTTGTCCGACAGCCTCTTCTACAAACCCAGTTCTTTAGTGTCTTATATGCATTAGTCCTTGAACAAATGGCTCCCATGATCCAAAAATTTCCTAACAATCAACCTGAACTACTTTAGAGAATACCTATGAAGCAGGAATACCCTTTAGCTTAACATGCAACTGGACTGCCCTCTCTGGAGGACTCCCTGGATAGAGTATTTCCTTCAGATAAAACACAAGAATGAGGGCTGACTCTCATGACTGACAGTAGGCCTAGTCTGCTACCTCCTGCTGGCTCTCATATGGCCACCGGAGCTGGATGATGGCAGCATAGAGCCGGATCATCCCAGACATGCGTCTTAGAAAGTTCTCCTGGTGTTCCACCTCGGAATCCTCCACTTGGTAGCCAAGCATCCTATGTCGGAAGAAAAAAAATGTGATGAGGCTGAAGTGAGGGTGATAGTCTATTTTCATGGCTAAAATAACACTGTATTAGTATTATGTTTAGCATTATTAAATTATTATCTATTACATTTGTAGAATACTTAATTTACAAAGTGCTCATCTCCATAATCAAACCTGTGCATCATATAAGCCCTTTGAGACAACTCACAGGAGGTAACGCATATCATTGCCCGCATATACAAATAAGGAAAAATGACGCTCAAAGGGGTTAAATGATTTACCCATTTTGAAAATCTATTAAATGACAAAGCAGGTATCCCCTGGATTCTAGATCCAGTATTCTTTCCATTAAACTATCTCGATTATTGTACCTAAATCCACAAATTCCAAAAGTCACCCAGTTTGCATGAAAGACACTGTATTTTCTGATAGCGCACTCAAGGGGCGTCAGAGGAGCTGAAAGCGGGGGTGAAACGAATCCCAATTCTATTTCTATTTCACTCATCACCCTCATAGCCAGTGAGGAGAAACAACTCTACCTCTGATAGTCTTCCAAAGCCATGCCCTCCTTGAAGGCTGGGTAGAAAGGAACTGAGTAAGGGCATTTCTTGTGCAGATGAGCCAGAATGAGGGCCCCCACTTTGGGGTGGAACTCCCAGATCCCAGATGCCACCGCTGCGATGGGAAACGCCGCTTCATAGTGCGAGGCCACTTCCTCCTCTCCTTGTTTCTGGGGACACAGAGATGGGAAAATCTTAATACTCAAGAGAGGCTTAAACATTGTGTACCAGCCCCTTCTTCCATACCCCTGGCAATAAGGTTTCTCACCACAATTTTCTCTGCCAGTTTGTACTGGACAAAGTCCAGGCCCTGTGGGTGAAGTGTGATGGACACAGAGCACCCACAAGACTGAACAGATTTTCCAGACAGTAGGCCGTGGATCCTGTCAAAGATCTCCTTCAGCTTTGAGCCTGGATATGACAGAGATAGTTTAGTGAGAAGACACAACCGCAGATCATTTCTCATCATTGTAATAACAAGGCCTCTATATAAATCCAGCTATTTAAAGTCAAAATACTGATATGGATAAATATCTGACAACCAAATGCATGTTGTCTGGGGTGCAGAAGTACATATGACATGGTACCATCTCAAAAGAATTCCTTACTTGGGAATGAACTAATTCTGAAATTGACACATCAAACAGAGAGACAAACAGTATGGAAAGAGGTGTGAACTGTAACAGACCCTACGGGCTGTGGATGGTATCTCCACAGCAACGACATCATCTCCAGGATAAAAACCATCTAAAGGATCTCCCCAACACATAATGATGCCCCATGCCCCGACCCCAGGACCTGCCCTCCGTCATCCTCAGAGACAGAGAAGAGGGCTACACTAGCCGTTTGGATTACAGGCCCTGTGTGCCCCATCACCCGCACCGGCTACAGTTGGAGGAGGAGCGCAGTCAAATCGAACCAGCCCACGGATGGGCAGCTCCTTGCAGTGCTGGCCTACAGCATACACACTTGTGAGCAGTGGGGCCAGCACCTGCCACGCGGACCCAAAATAAGAACAAAGATATACAGAGCAAAGACAAGATGAAAGAGAGAGAGGCTCTAAAGTTTCTGCTTGCGAAGACCACAGCCCCATTCCTGCCATTAGGTTCTGTGAAAAACCCCTTACCTTGAGAACAAATGCCTTTTTTTTTTTTGCTCAAGCAGCTCTAAATTAGTTTCCATTATTTGCAATGAAAATTTAAATGAATGAATACAGAATTGCTAGTTTAGAAATACCCTGATAAATTCCAAATTACTTGAAGAAATGTTATAAAAACCTCAGAAATATCCTTCCCAAACCACCAATTCAATTCCATTAAAAAAAAAAGGCAACCCCATTTCTTAACAAGTAAAAATAGCAGGAGGGAACAAAGAATTAAATAATGAGATGTTACAGAAACCCCAAAGCTAATAATTCCCAGGAAAGCAGAAATAGACTCAAACTTTACAGAGATTATTAAAATATGTACATTTACATACAAACACACCCAGCTCACATCCCTACTTACTAGTTTACTGAGGGTTTCAGAGAACCCGTTTGGCCAAAACCCCCATCCAGTCCCTTTCTCCACGCTTCTCCCGTTAGGAAAGCGAGCTCCCCGCCCTACGGCTGACATGGCCTCCCACGTCCCATATACCATGCCAGCCCTGAAGATACTTAAATTCTGCTTGAATCTAACTACTCGTGGACACCCACTTCTAAAGAGACAGGCATTAGGTCCTCTCTCAGTGACTCAGCATTTACTGAGCTCTAACACTAGTGCACGCCTGTGCCTGGCTGCAGGACAAGGGCTTACAGAAGTGACAGAGACAAAGGGACAGAGGCAGGAAATACACAGAAAAGTGAAGAACAGCAAAACTAGAGCCTAGTCAGATGGGAGAGTGAAACAGAGGAGGCAGTCAGGCACACTTCCAGGTTTCCAGCTCAGTGACTAGCTGGGAACAGTGCTGGTCACTTAGCATGAGCAGGTGCAGGAAGATGACGAGTTCAGACTGGAACACGCTGATCTCCAGGCATGCGGGAGCCGCTCACTAACACCCAGCAGAGACGTCGCTCAGAGAGCTGAAGCCAGGGAACCCGGAGCTCAGCGGAAAGGAACGAACCAGAGACTTGGGAGTCATCAGCATGGAGGTCACCTTGGAAGCCACAGCGCATGCAGAATGAGAAGCACTGAGGGGTGAGATGGGTTCCTAGGAAACACCTACAGTTAGTGGGGGGAAGAAGCCCACACAGGAGAAAGAGGGGTGGGAGAACCTGGAAGAGAATACTCTCACACAAGTCCACCAAACAGAGGCCACAAAGAAGGGAATAATCCCTGGCACCAAGCACACCCGCCCACCCATGAGGAAGACTAGAAAATACTTACATATAGAATCAAAGGGAACATTTTAGGATGGGAGCCACTCAAGTATGTTTAAAGGGAAAGGAGCCCACAGAAGGGAGCAATTTGCAAACAGGAGAGAAAGGCAAGAAATGATGAGGCAAAGTCTTGAAGGAGGGGGGAAGGGATGGGAACAGGCGGAGGTAGAAGGGCCAGTGGGCCGGAAGGACACCCGTCCTTTGAACCAGGATGCCGAGAGGGAAATACAGCTGTGGACAGGAGGGAGGGGCAAGCGCCTTCGGCTCTCAGGGGTGCTATTTTGACTCTCCTGATGGAGGAGGAGGCAGGTTGACTGCGGTCACCCAAGGGGCCTGAGGATGAGCTGAGGAGGGCAATGCAGGCGAGGAATGGCCCTCTAGTCAGCATCTCCCCTGTTTCTATCACAGGAAAAGGCACTTCACATTCCAGAAAGCTATACATTCTTGTTTATTTCTACCTTGCCCTGCTCCAGAGAGAATTTCGGGCAGCAAAGTGATACTGAGTCCTGTTGTTGCCGGCATGGCGGAACTACACACAAGGCGTTGGGACACGGAGACGGTTGGTGAGCAGCAGCATTTATTAGTGCCGGCACCGGCTCGGTGGATTCCTAGCCAAAGGATGAGCCCCGAGTGCAGCAGGGCCGTGCCTTCTATACATTCACTACAAGGCTGGGGGCGAGTCAGCACCCAGGAACCATTGCAGTGGGAGCTATATAGGTGTATCCAGGATGCTAGTTACATTTTAATCTATCTCTGTAAAGGTTACCCAGATACCATATTAGACACTAATGGGCTTCCACGACTGATCAACAAGCTGTTCCATGTCACTGAGTCCCGCTGGTGGGGGGAACACATTGTGACATTGTTTCAAGCTCAAGCACCCAAGCATCTTGTGATTCCTCTACATTCTTGAAAACTCCACAGAAACTTTTGTCACCTTGGCTTCCTACCTCATTGTGACATAGCCTCTCAAGGGCAGAAGCTGTGACTCTCCTATACTGTTTAGGTAATAAGTTAATCAGGGGCACCAGGAGCCATGCTAAGTCAGAGCAGCCTTCCAGCTGTACACACGCCCTGGCCACTTGGCCGCAGTCAGAAATCCGGAGGCTTCTGCAGGCAGACCTCTGTGAAATGGAAACTGTTTCTATAAAAGAGGAAGAAGGGTCTTTCCCGTCTGGTTTTTACTCTAAATTTCAGTCTCTGGAGAGAAAAGGGACTTGTATTAAAGTCTTTAGGCAGGCTTCAAGTTTGGAAAGATGATGAAACAGGACAAAAGCAACGAATACAGGTCACATCCTAGGTTCAGTTAGAAATGTTTTCAGCAGTAACTTTCCATTCCAGCTAAGAGCCTTCCTAAATAATTTACTATTAATATACAGCTTATTTTTAAAAAATGAGTCAACAAACACATAACAATTACCTTCTGTGTGTTGAAGAGGAAATAAAGCAGAGTAAAACAGGACACACAGAACTTACACGTACCTGATCCAACTGTCAACACTTGTTTGAACATACTCTGTTGACAGAAACCTTACAGATAAATAGATTCAGAATCTTAAAAAACAATAAAATGACATGAAGGGCCATACGCTTAACCCCTCTGACCAACCTGCTTGGGCGGAGATTTGGCTCACTGGGATGGTGGTAGCCCTCTGGAGGTCCATCTTTATCCTTCTGACCTGCCCGAAGAAAACAGTGGGAACGCAGATAGTTTTGAAGAGCAGAGTAGATGCCGTTAGGGTCAGGGAACATGAGAGGCTAGCGACATACCTGGGGGACACAGTACGAGCAGGCCCAGAGAACTCCTGATTTACACCGCTGCCTACCTGACTGTCTTTGCTGCTGGTCAGTCCCTCAAAGGCCAACAAACACTCACTGGCAGCATCCTGTAGCTGCTGGTACGACTGCATGGTGCTGTCTTGTACCTTCACCTGGAGATCTGAGGGGTAACAGAGAGGCTTTCTTAGTAGCCAGCATTTACTAAAGAGCCAGGCACTGTTCTCATCTCCTTACATATGCTATGAACTGCTTTCAGCGCCACAATAATCCTGTGAAGGAGACACTGGAATTATCTTCATTTTATAGATTAAGACAATAGGCACAGAAAAGTTAAGTAATCTTCCAAAGTCACATTGCTAGGAAGCAGAAAAACTAGATTCCCACCAATCTGGCTCCAAAACCAGCATTCTCAACGGGTATGCTATACTTATTCCCTGATGTAGTAAGTGAACACATATCTTGTTCACACGTTTATCTAAAATACTCAGTGGCAGAAATGCTTGGAATAATACATCTACTAGGATCACACTGAATTTCAGTCCTCATGGCGTGGGCTGCAACCTGAGGTCAGGCTCCACAGCAACCAAACTGACTGTAATTCAGGAAAAGCACATTATGTAAAAGTTCTGGGAAACCATCCTGTGGCCTAACACAATATTTAAAACACATTCTTTTTTCTTTTCACCCTCAGAGTTAAAGGGCTCTCACCACACCAAAACTCACCTGCATTCTGTTTCCTTCGTAGGCCCTGGCTGGGAGCTGGGGACACTTCGCGGACCTTTGGCCCCTGCTGCACCTGTGACTTTTGCTGCTTTACCCGGGCCTCCTCCTCAACCTGCCTCCTCTTGGCTTCGCAGGCCCTGGTGATCTCCTGCTGCAAGTTCATAAGGATCTTCCGCATTTTCTGCATTGCCCTCTCGGCCACAGCCCGGTCCCTTGCTGTGGGAAAGCCATTCTGTTGGGGTGATAGAGGCAGACGTTAGTGGTTATTGCCTAGGCACCTGGGAATGGAATCATACCTCACGCAAATCAATACATTTCCAGAATTGGGATTTTTGTGCCAATGGAGTACCCGCATTCAATGCGTTCAGACCTACTGTTTTGTATTCCCTTAAAGATAACACTGATTTACCATCAGATCCACTGTAAATTAAGTATTCTACAAATGTAATAGATAATCTGAGTGTGGATTTTTCTATGCTCTCACCAATAATGGGTGGAATAATTCTTTAAAAGATTCGGACAACAGTCCAGATAAAAATGATACTGTGTATTCCATATATACTAATGGTGATTTTGAACTTACTTTAAAATTTACTAGGCAATTATATTTCTGCTCTTATAAGCTGCCTCTTCTGTCCTTTGCTCATTTTTCCATTAGTGGGATGGAGTAGGTAGAAAGAGTAATGTGCTTATCTTTCTTTTCCCCATAAAACACAAGAACTCTTTGTATCACCGACGTTGAATATGGCTCTGCTGTGTATGCCACAAATACATTTCCTAACTTATAAAACTGTGACTTTAACTTTTATGTGCTCACAGCTATTGATCCTTTCCATTTCCATTTGCTTTTATTGCTATGCTTACACAGGGTCTCCACACCTTAATTCAAATGTTCACCTAAACTTTTTCCCACTGAACATAATTTTTTCTTCTTGTTTCTCTATAACTTTACATTTAAACACCCAAGAAATCTGGAGTAAGATGAAAGAATGGTACAAATTTTATCTTTACTTTTATGGTTCTAAATAATCCCTCTTTTCCCCAATGATTTGAAATGACACCTTTGTAATTAATATTAATTACCTACAAAAAATGTGTCTCTTTCTGGGGCTTGCTATTCTGTTCCACTAATCTTGCTGTCTGTACACAGGCAAGAAGAAACTGCTTTAACTATGGTGTTAGAAATTTTTTTTTTATTTGAATGCAAGTCCCCAATCAGTAGCTTTCTTTTTGAAACAGTCTACATATTTTTTATTAGAATTTCACTAGATTTATTGATTTGGGCAAATTTGGTAACTTACTTTATTTAATGAGGCCTCAGGAACATGGTAAATTCTTCTGTTCATTCAAGCCTCACTTTAGAAATTCCACTAAGTTCCATACTTTTCTCCATGTAAATCATATCTATTTCATGCTAGTTTATTTCCAGGTATTTTGTATTTCATCATTATTTTTTAAATCTTTTTTTTTTTTTTTTGCCAGAGTATTTTTAACTTTGGCCACATTACTAAAATTTCATTAAAAAAAACCTCATAGTTTCCAGTTTTCTTACTCTTAGCTTTTGAGGTAGACATGCTGTCATGAAATCACATTTCTTCACTTAAATATTTATACTGTTATAATTGCTTTGTATTGGCTAAAACTTTAAAAACAACATTGAAGAAAGGTAATAATGTGCTGTATTTTTTATTTGTCTCCCACTTTTAACAGCATTATCTGAAATGTAGTGTTGGATATTCTTGATCATGTTAACAAGAAACATGTTTTTATTCTTAGTTTATTGTGTAAGTTTTTTTAATCAGGAAAGGATATCAAATTTTAACATACATTTAGATGGGATAAACATATGATTTTGCTACATTAACCTATTAATGAAATGAATTTCATGAACAGATTTCATAACAACTGAACCCGCTTCACATTATTCTTTGATTAATACCTCTGGTTACAATGCATTATTCTTTTGTGGCACTGATAAATTTAATTTACTTATCTTTTATTTACAACTTCTGCTCATAAATGAGATTGCATAAATCAGAACAACAAGCACATATTTTTTGTGTGTGCTATTGTGTTAGAATTTGACTATCAGGATTATAAAATGAGACATTGAGACATTCTACATCATTTTCTATGTTCTGTCCTATAAACACGTTTCATGGTTTTGTCCGTTAAATCAATGAGGCCTCTCATTTTAAACCAACTTGTCCAAGGTGTAGTAGAACAAGAAAATTCTACAGGAAATTCATGCTAAGCTTTCCTTTTCTGAGACTGGAATATATTATACAGCTATACCTAAAAGAGGATGATTCTGGTATAAGAATAAAACCCCATATCAAGGAAACAGAAAAGAATATTGCAAAAGAGCTCCCAGGGTAGTATTTAGTCTGGTAAAAGAAATTTACAAATCAGGAGGGAAAAGTGGTGATAAAACAATTATGAATATTTTTAAATTAAGATCTTTATCTCCCACCAATCATCAAACAAATTTCAGGTGGATTAAATGAGGAAAAAAACCCCTAAAGTTCTTTACATCAAAAATGGCATAAACTATGGTTGTACTATACACACCCTCATGATAGAGTTCTATGCAGTTATATAAAGAAATGAGGGAAACTCTACGTGTTGCTAAGCAGTTATCTCCAGGATAAATTAAGTGTAAAAAAAGCAAAGTCCAGAACAGTACATCTGGTAAGCTATCTTTTATCTGGGAAGAGGAAGACATATATAAAGCGAACCAAAAGTCTGAACTCTGTGTGGATGTTAATTTTCTAACCAATTGTTAAAAATTTTTGAAACAACTAGAGAAATTTGAACAATGACTAGATATCTGGTCATATTAAGGAAACTTTTTAGTTTTTTAGGTGTAAGAGTAGTACTTTGGTTATGTTAACAGAGAGTTTTATCTCTTAGAGGTACATACGAGGGCCATACTTTTAGAGGTACAAACCTCTTTTAGAGGTACATACCAAAGTATTTTCCAGATAAGCCAACATGTGTCTGTGTTTGCCATCTGGGGGAGGGGTGCGGGCAGAAGTGTAGATGCCACAAGCCTGCCCCGTGCTGAGCCTTGCTGAAGCCGGGGAATGGGTGCATGAGGCCTGCTACTGCTGAAGGCCGACCTGTACTTCTGTATAGGGCTGTTCTACTTCTGTGTAGGTTTGACATTTTACAAAAAGAAAGGTAAGCAAAAGCCATGGAGAGAATTCAAAGGGAACAACAGGTTATAAAAATAAATTTCTGCCTCAGATATGATAAATGCTTAAGGTTCTTAATAATTTATAGGTCAAAGAAGTTGGTTTTTTAAATCATGAACTCTGGTAGACATATGAACTAAGGGTGAGAACATACAATTTATACAAGTGTGAACTGGTATAACTTTTGGATGTGAATCAAGAACCTTAAAATTCTTTGACTAATTCACTCCTAGGAATTTATCTCAAATAATCAGAAATACAGATAAGACATATAAAAATGATACACTGCTGTGTTATGCATGGTAGTGAGAATAAAGAAACTTAAATATTCAACAGGCACATTTTTTTCAATAAATTTAAGTATGGCGATATGTTGGAAGTTCATCAAATATTTATTTCATATGTACTATGCGTCAAGGCAATACCTGCATTTCTTAACAGTACCTTAAAAACATCAAAATACTTTTAATGATTACAGTAGTTATGTGCTCAAAGAAAAGCAATTCGCATTTCTGTAAAGTTTTCATTTTAACATAAGCACAGCAGGTAAATACTACCGATGAATGAATTAGAGTATTTTGCAATAAGAAGAAACATGTACTTTTTAAGCTACAATATGAAACTCTATATGAGTCCAGTTTGGGGTGGGGAATCTCACACACAGTCAGGGAAGAAACAGAAAATGTAACAGTGGTTAACTCTAGGTAAGGAGATGACAAGTGATGTTTGCTGTTTTCTACAATAAAAGCAGGCACTAGTTTTGAATCAGAAAATTTTGTTTTTAAGGTTCTCCATTTCAAAGACAGAAGACGAGAGTCCCTCTGAAGCCCCCTCACCTCATAAGTGGCCCGAATGACCCCCGAGATGAGGCCACACAGCTCGTTGGCTCGGGCGCGGAAGGCAGAAAGGTCCGCCTTCGGCAGGGCTCTGTGCTGGTCCGAGGCGTCCAGCTGCTGGATGAGCTGCAGCACCTCCTCCTGCAGGGCACAGAGGCCCTGCAGGCAGATCTGGCCTCGCTCCTTCCGCAGCTGCTCCGGTTCCGCCTGGCTCAGGCGCTGTTGCTCTGCCTCCCACAGCTTCAGTTTGAGAATCTGTAGAAAGGGCTGTCAGGTTACCTCTCTCCAAGGGGCTCCCGGGCCTTCTCTCTCTACATTCCTCAAGTCCTGGTGGCCCCAGAGCAGGAAGAGGACAGCCCAAGGCCAGGCACACAGAGGCATGATATTGGCCAGCCTCCATGACTGCCAGAACATGACTCCTCAGCAGTGCACAGCCAGACACTGAACCACCCGCACAGATTCCCCAGGCTCTGACCTTTGCTCTGTGATGATGCTCAGCTTTCAGCTTCTCTTGGTGGCCCAGGGCCTCTATGGAGCTGAGGGGAAAATGGCAAGAAGGAAGAGCTGGGGATGCTTCCTGTGGTTGTTTGACCTCTCCTAACAGCCTCCCTCTCGGTCAGATGTTGGTCCTCTTCCCAAGGTTGGTCAGTTTTCTACATTATAAGCTTCTGTTATTTTGATGCTTTAAGGATTCAAAATAAGTTGGACTCCTTTTCCCTTTGGGTTTTGGGCTGGGAAAGAGCTCCAGTTGAGCACACTGACATCCCCAGTCATAACTCCCCAGGGCAACCCACCTCTTCTCCATCATTTTCCGCAGGTCCTGAAGTTCTTTACGACGCTTCAGCTCCTTCCGTTCATCAAACCGCTTCAGTTGTTCAGAAGCCATCTCAGAGAAGGCTCGCACCTTCCTCTCCTGATTCTCCTGCCATTGCCTCAGGCTCTCCTGGAGAGAAGCAGCACCGCTCTCTGGGGCACCTTTACCGCCTCCCTCACCCCCTGGAATGCCCTCCCATCAGCCCCAACAACGCCAAGGCTACTCCAGAGCATGGGATCATCTGCTACCTTCTCAGAAACTTTGCTCAAGCCAGCTCACCCCGTTGGGCTGATACTTAAAACTCAGCTGTTTGGTGAACTCCTCCAATTTGCCCCACGCTTTATGTCATGCCAGTATAAGCTGGGAATGGGCGGGAATTCACCAACATAGTACCAAATAGCCCCAAAGTGTTGAAGCCTCCATCCTCTGTGATCTTATGAAGGTTTCAGGGTAATCTACAGAAATCCTTGCTCTGATTCCACCGACATGCAATGCACATTCCTATCTCATTCCTTTCCTTGTCCTATTAGTCTGCCTAGATTTTCTGCCCACCTCCACTTAGGTAAGTCTCTTTCCTTTATATCTGCGGGTACCAGGTATTTCTATTATTATTCATGAGGGTTCCCATATGGTGCTTAGGGGTGATGTGACATCTTAACTGTCAAAATCTGAAGCAAATACATATACTTTGACTCTAGCTCCCTTTCAGGCATTTATCCTAAGGCAATACTTGCGTATGCATGCAAAGATTTATGAACAAGGTTGCTCACTGCAGCCCTGTTGATAATGGCAATACCTTTAAAACAAATCAAATGGGGATTGGTTAAATATATTGTAGTGTGTCATAATGGAGAATACTCGGCAGCCTTTCAAGAGGATGAGATACCACATACACTGGCATGGAGATATGTCAAAATACATTATGTTACTCTATTTTAAAACTTATTTTAAAGCTTCCAGTGCAAGAAGGCAAATTAGACAAAGCATATATATCTTCTCCTCAGAGCCTCTGTTGAAATAAGAGTTGAGAAGAAAAAAAAAAAGACAGCATCAGAGAGCACACGAGGGCGATCATCAGCAGGGCAAACCTGTCAACATCCTCTAGAAGAGAGGAGTCTACGGAGGAGCACGGAGTGGCAGAGCAGGGCTGGGAAAGCCTGAGGAGGCCCACGCTCAGACTGCGCCTCGCAGGGAGAGGCCAGTCTACCAGCAGAACCTCCAAGAGGCTGAGGACTGGGAAATGGCAGGTCTGAAATCAGGTGGGGCTCATGGGGCTGAAAGTAGAGTCGTCAGCTGAATGTTTATGGACAGTCAACTCCTGCTCCCTCCCCCAAATCACTAGATGAAAAATGGCAGGATACCAGGCACTTGTACTGTAATGATTTAAAAAGAGATCTGCAAATCTTCTGACATCCTCCCATGCCCTCTATTTCACCCTGAGCAGGCTACTGGGAGCATGTTGAGTAGCACAAGGTGGGCATTCATAATCCCTGAGGAAATGCATTTAAATGTGGCTCCCTAGGTGGCCCACCTGCCTTACTTCAGGGGTCACTTACTACTGCTTTCATTCTGTGCACCAGCTCATACATCCGGATGCAGCCTTCCACTTTGATCCCCCAGGGGGACTGAAGTGCCATAGATGCTCTGTGCTGGGACTCATGTTTGCTCTGTACAGACAGAAGATGGCAAAATGAAGCTTTTAGGATAGTAAAGGTGCTGTTATCCTCTCTATACAAAAACCACATCCTTACTTATGAACAACAACTAATAAAAGCAACAGTAAAACAATTTAGGTCAAACCAGTGTGCTTTACATGATACTGACCCTGTTCGAATTGTTTTCCTTAAAAACTGGACGTTTGTCGATTTGGGCAGATTTTTTTTCTCCCTTGACTATTTGTTTTGATCTGCCCAGAAAACTTTTCCCCCTTCTGGTAAGGATCTGATTGTGCTCAGGTCATTTGGAGGGAGCAACCCCAACCAACACCCCCAATTCTTCTGCACTCTTAGCCTCAGGGGCAATCATACAACCAGCCTACAATCAAAGGACTCTATCACCCTGTATCTACTTCAGGAATGAGGTGTGTGACCAAAGCTAGGGCAGAGTCCACCTCTCTTTTTCTGATGGAGCTTCCGAGAAGGCTTTCTCTTCTTCTGGGGATGTTAACCTAGGAAGATGTGTGTCTAGAGCTACCAACAGCCATCCTGCCTTATAGAGATTACATGAAAAAATAAACTAGGAAGAGTGAGGCAGAATTGAGAGATGGAGAGGCAAAGGCCTGTGTCTGGGTCACTAGATCATGTCAGAAATAATGTAAACCAGAGATAAGCAGAAAATAGATCACCTAAATCTGATTCTAAATGCACTCCTAGACTGCCTAGTTAGGAATTAATTAATAATCAATTATGTAATTAATTCCTTTCTCTCTCCCTTGTTTTTGCTCAAGTTAGTTTAAATTGGTTTTCTGTTTTTTAAACACCTCTCCTAAACGGTACAATAATCCATTATATAAAGCCCTCCAAAACTGCATTTAACCTCAAGAATGCCTGAATTTTATATACCTGGAGAGGGGCTCAGCAATTCTGTCCAGTACTAGGGAGGAAGGAAGGACACCACCGAGAACAATTTAACTCTTTTTAAGTCAGAGAAACAAAGTCGGGGACAAAAGAGCAGAAAGTGGGTAAAAATTCATACAGAGCCAATGATAAATAAATTCAAGAGCTGTTATAAATTTTGCACTAAGCCTTCCAGCATCCAACAGCAAAAGGGAGACCTTATGAGTTAAATAGATGCGATGCTGATGAGAAAAAAACAATCCAACTGCCCATAAAATTAATTCGTATTCTTGGTGTTAAGAACAGAGGGGAATTTCTCTCTCTGGGTCTCCATAAAAAGAGCACTGGGCGATGCAGTAAACACTGTCCCTACAAACAGCTACAAGAAGCAGCAGTCATTATTTTTCTCCGGGTAAGATCAAGTGTTGTATGACAATATTAAACACTTCAGCTTGACAGCCACCATTGTGTTTTGTCTTAAGCTGATTAAAAACCTTACCTTGGCTCCATTTGGTGTTGTTGAGGAGGCTGGGGAGAAGGCAGGGCTTGCGACAGGAGATGTGGGAACAAACGAAGGCTGGTCTAGGTCCGAGGTAGATGTAGAAGATGTTGAAGTTTCAGAGGGAAGTGGGCTCTCTTGCGTATGGGCTAAGACATGATCTATCACCCATCCAGAATAAGAAGAGAGCTTGGGAAGAGACACACATTCTTCTAAAATATCCTAGAGAGAAGAAAAGGGTTTTAAGCCCAACTTGCATGTCATCTGATCTAAGCAATCAAAGATAATTTTATCCTTACAATTCACTACAGGCCTTACTGAGAATCTTAGAAGGCCCAACACATACACATACACATACACATACCAAAGATGCAAAGTAATTGTATTAACAATCAGAGCTGAAGAGAAAGCACAGTAGTTTCCTGATAATAACCTTCACTACTTTTGGTTATTACTAAATAACCCTAACTATGGAAAAAGGAACGTACAAAGGTTATTAAAGCATATTTGAAAGCAACCTAAAATGCTGGAGCAGAAATGAAAACAAGAGGAATTTTGAAGTAAACTACTGTGTACACAATCAGTGGAATATCAGTCACTTAGAAGTACTGACTGTGAAAAAAAAACACTGACTGTGACTCCTATGTAATATACTTAAGGTTAAATTTTTTCCCAGTTTGATTGAAAAACATTTCATGTACAACACTGTATAAGGTGTACAGCATGATGGCTTGATTTACACATATTGTGAAATGACTATCACAGTAAGTTCACCTGACAACTCTCCTCTCATAAATAGATACAATAAAGAAGAAAAAAGGAAAAAAGAATTTTTCCTTGTGAGGAAAACCTTTAGGATTCACTCTCTTAACTTTATATTGTGCACAGTGTTAGCTGTATTCATCATGTTGTACATTACATACCCATTACTTATCTATTTTATAACTGGAAGTTTGTATCGTTTGACCACCTTCCTCCATTTTCCCCCATCCCCAAGATCAATTTTAAGTGAAAAACCAAGAGTATAAATCAATATGGCTACAATTATCAGAAATAAAAAATACTACACTAAAAAGAATAAATAAACAAAGGAAATAAAGTTATGCTTGAGTGATGAGTGACATATTTCTCCTTAAATTTTGTCTTTAATTTGGTATGAACATGCAATTCTCTAAATGAAAATTGGCTTATTTAAAAAAGGCATAAAAAGTGTTTACAACAGCGATTAAAACTGTATAGTAGTGGCACAAGAATAAATATATAGATCAATGGAACAGAATTAGTGACCAGAAATAAACCCACACATATGTGGTCAATTAATACATGACAAAGGGAGCAAGAATACACAATGGGGACTGGACAGTCTTTTCAATAAGTGGTGTTGGGAAAACTGGACAGCTACATGCAAGAGAATGAAACTAGATCACTGTCTTACATCATACACAAAAGTAAACTAGCAATGGATTAAAGACCTATATGTAAGACATGACATGATAAAACTCTTAGAAAAAAACACCAGCAAGAATCTTGTGAACATCAGCACGAGTAATTTTTTTCTGGATATGTCTCCTTGGACAAGAAAAATAAAAGCAAAAATAAACAAGTGGGACAACATCAAACTGAAAAACTGCACGGCAAAGGAAACCAACAAAACAAAAAGGCGACCTACTGTATGGGACAATATATGTGGGAGTGATATAGCCGAGAAGGGGTTAATATCCGAAATATACGAAGAACTCATACAACTCAACACCAAAAAAGCCCAAACAACCCGATTAAAAAATTGGCAAAGGACCTGAATAGACAGACATTTTTGCAAAGAAGACATACAAATGGCCAACAGACACATGAAAGGACGCTCAACATCACTCACCAGAGGGGATGCAGATCAAAATCACAATGAGGTACCAACTCATGCCAGTCAGAAGGGCCACTACCCAAAGGACATGAATAATAGTGCTGATGCGGAGAAAAGGGAACCCTCCCACACTGCCGGTGGGAATGCAAATTGGTGCGGCCACTGTAGAAAACAATATGGAAGTTCCTCAAAAAACTAAAAACAGAAATACCATATGACTCAGCAATTCCACTTCTGGGAACTAACCCAAAGAAAACAAGATCACTAATTTGAAAAGATGTATTACAGCTATGTTTACTGCACATTATTCACAATAGCCAAGATATGGAAGCAACAAAGGTGCCCACAGAGAAATGAATGAATGAAGAGGATGTGGTACATGTACACAGTATTACTCAGCCATACAAAAGGAGGAAGTCCTGACATTCGTGAAGACGTGGATGGACCTAAAGGGTATCATGCTAAGCAAAATAAGTCAGAGAAAGACAAAAGCCACATGATTTCTTTTAAATGTAGAGTCCAAAAAACCAACCAAACAAGAAGAAACAGACCCATAAATACTGACAACAGACTGTTGGTTACGACAGGGGAGGGGTTAGGGGGATAGATGAAATACGTGAAGGAGATAAAGAAGTACAAAGTTCAAACTATAAAATAACTTAGTCATAGGAATGGGAGTGCAACACAGAGAATATAACCAGTAATATAGTAATATCTTGGTATAGTGATGAGGGGGAGACTACACTTACTCTAATGAGCACTTAGTAATGTATGTAATTACCGAGTCACTATGCTGTATGTCTGAAATCAATATAATATTGCATATCAACTACATTTCCAATAAAAAAGTAGTTCCTTACATAAAAGCCAATGGCTTAAATTATAACTATCGTCTCTAAGATGTCTGGTGTACAGCACTTTAAACCAAAAAAATTCACACCATTTAATTGCAGTTAAAGCACACACCAGATTTTGGCTGAGAACTGTACTCAATGGCAGGAAACTACTACCAGGAAATATGGTAGTAGTTTGTAATCGACCTTTCTTGGTCTAAATTCCTTATCTGCATTCCATTTAGCTGCATAACCATGAGCAAGTTATCTAACCCCTCTATGCCTGAACTTCCTCACTCCTTAAATGGTATAATAACCTCAACGGATTTGGGGAGGATTAAAGTAGCAACAGACATAAAGGACTTAGAACAGTACTTGGCACATAACTACTCAAAAACTGCAAACAATTATTTTTACCTAGATCAGTGGTTCTCAAGTACAGTCAGTTTTACCCCCCAGGGGACATACAGCAATGGCTGGAAACATTTTTGGTTGTCACAAGTGGAAGGGTGCTTCTGGCAGCCAGTGGAAGAGGCCAGGGATGCCGGTAAACACCATATAAGGCACCAAACAACAGCACCCCTGACAACGAAGACTTACCCAATCCAGCCCACAGGGTCAATAATGCTGCGGTGGAGAGAGGCTGACCTGCACCAGAGGCACACAACCCATGGACAATAAATCCATGGGGAATAATCAGGACAGAGAAGCAAACAGGCTGTATGCACATTTTATACAGTAATGAAGCTCATTTTAAAGACATAGTAGAAGTAACGTTGAGACAACATTTTTTTTCTCATTCCTTACACCAAAATAAATCCCAGAGCTGAAGTTTCAGATGTAAAAAGCAAAAACGCCATAACCAGAAAAAATTCAACTGATGGACTAAGGGGAAAAAAAAGCAATGTATATACAGGTAAGGGCTATTATTATTCCTAGTACATAAAGAACTTGTAAACTTCAATATACCAAAACCTAAAAATAAAAATGAGCAAAAGGCAGACCAGCAATTCACAAATAAAACTGGCTCTTGAAAATATGAAAAAATGTCCAATATTATCAAAAGAGAAAGGCACTGCAAAACTATCCTGAGATCTCACTTTTACCCATTAGCCAAGCATAAATAAAAATCAGGGTAACACATTCTGTTGGCAAGGCAATGGGCCAACAGGCAAGCTCATGCATTGCTGACTGGAAAGCAAACTGATACATCCATTCTTGGGGGGAGGGGTGTGTGATCGTGGCAATATGTAACAGAACTACACCTATGTTTACCTTCTGACCTAGAAATCTCAATTCTAAGAGTTTATCTGTAAGACACGCTTTCCACAAAATTGAAAATGCACATGCACAAGGTTACAGTAATGGATTATACTCATTAATAAAACAGGAACCCATGAGTCCATGCTGATATAATTAAAACTCTTCCTCAAGGTAGAATGCCAGCTAACAAGTGTAAAAGGAATGATTAATATAAAGAAACACTATTTGGTTACAACAGAGAGGCTACTGATTCAGGCAGAAACCATTAATGAATGCTAAAGGTGGAAATTTCATGAGGAAAACAATACTGGTGTAATCTTGGAATAACTCCCCACAAAATACTAACTAGTTACAAAGAGAAAACTAATGAATTAGGTGGTCATATCTGGCAGATACCAATGCAAACTGGTGATCAAGGTTAGCCTCTCCACAACTGGGGATGGGTTGAAGCATCTATGATTCCTGGTGTGACTTACTGAGAACGAAGCATTATTTTCTGTGGTATTTCTGCCATGAATGCATAACCTGAGCCTACACCAGATAAACTCATACTGGGATTTATCCTACAGAATGTAAGGTATCTACTCTTTAGAACTGTCAAAGACATAAAAGACAGGCAAACGCTTTAGAATTTTTTCACGTGTAAGTCTAGAAAGATGGGCAACATCCTATCTGTAGCTAAATCATCAGCAACTCCAGAACAAGAATTATGCCTTAATTGTCTCTACATCACCCTAACCCCTACGGTCTAATACTAATACAGAGCTTTGCAAATCCTAGGAACAAGTGACCACGCCACCATTAAACTCTTCAGGTCTGCCTAATGTCTTCTAAAAATTTGGTCTTTTCACTGGCAGCAGGACGTTAGGTCAAGTTTACCGTTCACTGCTAAAACTGTGGATCGCCTAGTACAAGAGATGCACAGCAAATTAACCGACCCTGAGAGGGTCAGAATTGCTCTGGCTGCGGGTAGTAATGAAGCCTTCAGAGAAAAAAAAGCACCTCTAAAGTACGGAGAGCTCTCCCGAAAGACTAGAATAGCCAGGAGAGGGGCAGAAACCATAGAAAGGGCGAGGCACACACGGGAGTCAAGAAACAAACGCCGGTGAGAAAGAACGCACCGGTCCCGAGCAGGACACGCCCAGGGCTCTGCAACAGCAGGGCTCCGTGGTGAGGGATCGGTAGGGCCACCGCCCCCTCCAGCGCCACCGCTCACCTCGCAGTCGCGGTGGTAGCAGAGGCGACCTTTGTTGGAATTGCGCAGCGCCTCCAAGGTCTCCCAACAGCGACTCGCCGACGGCATGGCTAACGCTCCTGCAGCTTTTCGCCGACACCGACTGTAACAACACAACGGCTCGAATCAGCCGCGCGGCAACGGGCACGCGCTTCCGCTGCCGGGGCACGCGAGCAGCTAACGGGCGCAATCCCTCCCCTAACGGCTTAATAGCTTAGCCCCACCTCCGCCGCCCAGCCCATCTTCCAGCGCGCCTGCGCACAGGATTTGGCAGTTGATTTTTTATTTTTTATTTTTTTTATATAATTTATTTTGGTATCATTAATCTAGTTACATGTGCAATATTATGGTTATTAAACCACCCCGTTCATCAGGTCCCCCCCTACCAACCCCATTACAGTCACTGTCCATCAGCATAGTGAGATGCTATAGAATCACTACTTGTCTTCTCTGAGTTGTACAGCCCTCCCCAAGCCCCCCCAACATTACAACTGCTAATCGTAATGCCCCTTTTTCCCTCTTATCCCTCCCTTCCCACCCATCTTCCCCAGTCCCTTTCCCTTTGGTAACTATTAGTCCGTTCTTGGGTTCTGTGAGTCTGCTGCTGTTTTGTTCCTTCAGTTTTTTCTTTGTTCTTATACTTCACATATGAGTGAAATCATTTGATACTTGTCTTTTTTGGCTTGGCTTATTTCACTGAGCATAATACCCTCTAGCTCCATCCATGTTGCTGCAAATGGTAGGATTTGTTTTCTTCTTGTGGCTGAATAATATTCCATTGTGTATATGTACCACATCTTCTTTATCCATTCTTCTACTGATGAACACTTAGGTTGCTTCCATTTCTTGGCTATTGTTAATAGTGCAGCGATAAACATAGGGGTGCATCTGACTTTCTCAAACTGGGCTGCTTCAGTCTTAGGGTAAATTCCTAGGAGTGGAATTCCTGGGTCAAATGGTATTTCTATTTTGAGTTTTTCTGAGGAACCACCATACTGCTTTCCACAATGGTTGAACTAATTTGCATTCCCACCAGCAGTGTAGGAGGGTTCCCTTTTCTCCACATCCTCGCCAACATTTGCTGTTGTTTGTGTTTTGGATGTTGGCCATCCTCACCGGTGTGAGATGATATCTCATTGTGGTTTTAATCTGCATTTCTCTGATGATTAGTGATGTGGAGCATCTTGTCATGTGCCTGTTGGCCATCTGAATTTCTTCTTTAGAGAAGTGTCTATTCATGTCCTCTGCCCATTTCTTAATTGGATTATTTGCTTTTTGTTTGTTAAGGTGCATGAGTTCTTTATATATTTTGGATGTCAACCCCTTATCAGATACGTTATTTATGAACATATTCTCCCATACTGTAGGATGTCTTTTTGTTCTACTGATGGTGTCCTTTGTTGTACAGAAGCTTTTCAGCTTGATATAGTCCCACTTGTTCATTTTTGCTTTTGTTTCCCTTGCCCGGGGAGATATGTTCATGAAGAAGTTGCTCGTGTTTATGTCCAAGACATTTTTGCCTAAGTTTTTTTCTAAGAGTTTTATGGTTCCATGACTTACTTTCAGGTCTTTGATCCACCTTGAGTTTACCTTTGTGTATGGGGCTAGAGAGTAGTGCAGTTTCATTCTCTTACATGTAGCTGTCCAGTTTTTCCAACACCAGCTGCTGAAGAGGCCGTCATCTCCCCATTGTATATCCAAGGCTCCTTTATCAAATATTAATTGACTGTATATGTTTGGGTTAATATTTGGATTTCCCATTCTGTCCCACTGGTCTGTGGGGCAGTTTTTGTGCCAATACGAAATTGTCTTGATTACTGTGGCTTTGTAGTAGTAGTGCTTGAAGTCAGGGAGCGTAAATCTCCCTGTTTTATTCCTCATTCTCAGAATTGCTTTGGCTATTCGGGGTTTTTGTGGTTCCATATGAATTTTAGATTTATTTGTTCCAGTTCATTGAAGAAAGCTGTTGGTAGTTTGATAGGGATTGCACTGAATCTGTAGATTGCTTTAGGTAGTATAGCCATTTTGACAATATTTATTCTTCCTAGCCAAGAGCATGGGGTGCATTTCCATATGTTAGTGTCCTCTTTAATTTCTCTTAGGGGTGTCTTGTCGTTTTCAGAGTACAGGTCTTTCACTTCCTTCGTTAGGTTTATTCCTAGGCATTTTATTCTTTTTGATGCAACTGTGAATAGAATTGTTTTTCTGATTTCCCTTCTGTTAGTTCATCGTTAGTGTGTAGGAAAGCAACAGATTTCTGTGTGTTAATTTGTATCCTGCAACTTTGCTGTATTCAGATATTAGTTCTAGTAGTTTTGGAGTGGAGTCTTTAGGGTTTTTTATGTACAGTATCATGTCATCGGCAAATAGTGACAGTTTGACTTCTGGGTTTCCTGGAGGCCATGGCCTCGGGCCATGGGGACAACACAACAGATCGCACCTCCTACTGTCTCACACCATGTGATTTGGGGAAAGGGCTGGCCCAACATTGTGGTGCCCGGTTACCAGGATTCCAAGTTCTGTTGGGGTCCATCGTCAAGGAAGTGAGGTCACTGTCTGTGCTCCCCTTTCCTGGGCTACAACTGGAAAATCAATGATCATCATCCAGCACATCAACAAAAAGGACAAAAACCCCTTGATCACCTCCATAGATGCTGGAAAGGAATTCGACAAAATTCAACATCCACTTATGATAAAAACACTCAACAAAATGGATATAGAGGGCAACTAACTCAACATAATAAAGGCCATATATGACAAACACACTGCCAATGTCATACTTAACATAGAGAAGCTGAAAACTTGTCCTTTTAAGATCAGCAATAAGACAAGGATGCTCACTCTCCCCACTTTTAGTCAACATGGCTCTGGAATCCCTAGAAACGGCAATCAGTCAACACAAATATAATGCAACCAGATTGGTAACAAAGAGGATAAAATGTCCCTTTTTCAGTTGACACGATATTGTACATAAAAATCCGTAAAGAATCCACTCTAAAACTACCAGATCTAATATCTTATTTCAGCAAGGGTGCTGGATACAAAATTAATACACAGAACTCTGTTGCATTCATATACCCTAATGATTAACGAGGAGAAAGAAACCAGAAAAGAATTCCATTCACAATGGCTTCAAAAACAATAAAATACCTAGGAATAATCCTAACCAAGGAATTTTAAGAAACATAAATATGAAATTTACAAGACAATCATGAGAGAAATTAAAGATTCCCATAAATTCAAATACATCCCATGCTTATGTATAGGGAGAATTTATCTTTTCAAAATGGCCCACCTGTGTGAAGCAATCTACAGATTCAAGGCAATTCCTATCAAAATACCAACAGCATTCTTCAACGAGCCTAGAGCAGATAGTTCAAAAATTCATATGAAACCACAAAAGACCCCAAAGAGGCAATGCAATCCTGAAAAGAAAAAATAAAAGCTGGGTGAATTACACTCCCCAGCTTCAAGCAGTACGACAAAGTCACGGACAATTTAGTACTGGCACAAGAACACATCTACAGACCGATGGAACAGACTAGAGAGCCCACATACAAACCAAGCATATATGGGCAATTAATATACAATAAAGGAGCCATGGATATACAGTGGGAAATGACAGTCTCTTCCACAACTGGTGTTGTCAAAACTGGACAGCTACATGCAAGAGAATGAAACTGGATTACTGTCTAACCCCATACACAAAAGAAAACTCAAAATGGATAAAAAACAGGAAATGGATGTCAGGAAACCATAAAACTCTTAGAGGAACACACAGGCAAAAACCTCTTGACGATAAACATGAGAAACTCTATCCTGAATGAATCACCTTGGGAAATGAAACAAAAGCAGAAATGAACTGGGAAAACATCATGCTAACAATCTTCTGTACAGCAGAGGGCACCATCAGCAGAACAAAAAGGCATCCTGCACTATGGGACAATATATCTCTAAATGACATATCCAATAAGGGCTTACCATTCAAAACATAGAAAGAACTCATATGACTCAACAGCCAGAAACCAGAGGATCATATTAGAAAGGGGCAGAGCATATGAACAGACACTTCTCGAAAGAAGAAATTAAGATGCTCAACAGGCACACGTAAGGATGTGGCACATCGCTAATTATGAAGGAAAAGCACATTAAAACCACAGTGAGGTATCACATCACACCACAGAGGACGTTCAACATTCAAAAGACTAGGAACTACAAATGCTGGTGAAAACTCCTACACTGCTGGTGGGAATGTAAACTAGTTCAAGTGTTGTGGAAATCAATATGGAGGTTTCTCTGAAAACTATAAATAGAAATACCATTTGACCCGGGAATTCCACTCCCAGAATTTACCCAAAGAAAACAACTTCTCAGATTCAAAAGGACATATGCACCATTATGTTCATTGCAGCACAATTCACAGTAGCCAAGATATGGAAGCAACCTAATTGTCCATCACTAGATGAATGGAGAGAGAGGAGATGGTACATATACACAATGGAATGCTATTCAGGCCAGTGACAGAAACAAACCCTACCATTTGCAACAACACGAATGGTGCTAGAGTGTATTATGCTCAGTGTAATAAGCCTGGCCAAGTAAGACAAGCATCAAATGATTTCACTCATCAGTGGAGTATAAGGACAAAGAAAAACTGAAGGAACAAAACAGCTGCAGACTCACAGAAACCAAGAATGGACTAACAGTTACCAAAGGGAGAGCGACGTGGGAGGAAGGCTGCAAAGGGACATGGATAAGGGGGAAAAGGGGGAATTACGATGAGCGCATACAATGTAGGGTGGGAGACACGGGGAAGGCAGTATAACACAGAGAAGACAAGTAGTGTTTCCAGACCATCTTATTGCGCTGATGGGCAGTGACTGTAATGGGGAATGTGGTGGAGAATGGATAATAGGGTGTGCCTAGTAACCATAATGTTGTTAATGTAATTGTACATTAATGAGAGAAAAATTTATAAACGGAAAATTTAAAAAAAAAGGAGAGTTTGTCAGCTCCTTCCCTCAGATGCCAGTTAATGACACATGGGACAGGCACTGTAATATGTCTTGTGGAACTAGGGGTGAACAAGTCAGGCTAGGCCCTAACCCTTCAAAGCTCACAGCCAATGGTGTAAACAATTAATACATGATAAACATACACATAAACAGGTGCTTGCCATCACTTCCTGGGGAGACAGCTACCATGCCTTACCGGGCAGCTTTATGGACAGCACCGCACATCACTGAACCAAGCCTGTGCAAATCCACTACCTCAAGACCCTCACGCCAAGCTCGGTTCCACTTCACTCTCTGGGCTCTTCCTGCTCTGGCCACCAGGGACTTCACCTCACTGTGGTACCTCTGGCTCCCTTCAAGCACTTGGACAGAGGCATGTGGCCCTAGTATCGATCCAATACGGAAACCTTTTCGAAAGACATTCCTTGTGGGCTTTCCTGAGGCCATGGCCTCAGGCCATGGGGCACAACACAGCATAGCACACCTTCGAGTGTCTCACACCGAGTGATCTGGGGAAAGGGCTGGCCCGACATTGTGGTGCCCGGTTACCGGGATTCCAAGTTGTGCTGGGCTCCATTGTCCAGGAAGTGAGGTCACTCTGTGCGATCCCCATTCCTGGCCTACAACTGGAAAATCCATCATCATCATCCAGCACATCAACAAAAAGGACAAAAACCCCATGATCATCTCCATAGATGCTGGAAAGACATTCAAAAAAATTCAACATTCATTTAGGATAAGAACACTCAACAAAATGGATACAGAGGGCAACTAACACAACATAATAAAGGCCATATATGACAAACCCACAGCCAACATCATTCTTAACACAGAGAAGCTGAAAGCTTGTCCTTTTAAGATCGGGAGTAAGACAAGGATGCCCACTGTCCCAACATTTAGTCAACATGATTCTGGAGTCCCTAGGACGCCTATCAGTCAACACAAAGAAATAAAATGCTCCCAGATTGTGAGGAAGAAGTTAAACTGTCCCTGTTTGCAACTGACATGAGACTGTACATAAAGTCCCTAAAGAAGCCACTCCAAAACTACCAGTCTCATGTCTGAATTCAGCAAAGTGGCAGGATATAAAATTAATACACAGAAATCTGTTGCATTCGTACACACGAATGAGGAACTACGAGAAAGTAACCAGGAAATATTCCATTCACAATGGCATCGAAAACAATAAAATACCTCAGAATAAAACTAACCAAAAAAGGGTAAGACATAGAAACATGAAAACTACAAGACAACCACGAGAGACATTAAAGATACCTGTCAATGGAAATACATCCTGTGCTGACAGATAGGGAGAAGTAATCTTTTCAAAATGGCCATCCTGCATAAAGCAACCTGCAGATTCAATGCAATTCCTATCAAAATACCAAAGGCATTCTTCATCGAGCTAGAGTAGATCGTTCAAAAATTCATATGAAACAACAAAAGATCCCAAATCGTCAAAGCAATCCTGAGAAGAAAGAAAAAAGGCTGTGTGCATTACGCTCTCCGTCTTCAAGAACTACTACAAAGCCACAGACAATTTGGTAGGGGCACAAGAACACACCCACACACCGATGGAACAGACTGGAGAACCCAGTATAAACCCAAGAATATATGCACAATTAATATACAATAAAGGGCCACGGATATGCAATGGGTGAAATGACAGTCTCTTCAACAAGTGGTGTTGCCTAAACTGGACAGCTACATGCAAGAGAATGAACCTGGATTATTGACTAACCCCACACACAAAAGAAAACTTAAAATGGATAAAAGACCTGTACACATATCACAAAACCATAAAACTCTTAGAGGAACACAGAGGCAAAAATCTCTTGACTATAAACATGAGGAACTCTATCCTGAATGAATCTCCTTGGGAAATGGAATAAAAAGCAAAAATGAACAAATGGGACATCAGGGAAAAAAGCTTCTGTATAGCATCAGGGGCCACCAGCAGATCAAAAAGGGATCCTACAGTATGGGACAGTACATTTCTAAGTGACATATCCAATAAGGGCTTAACATCCAAAATATAGAAAGAACTCACATGCCCCAGGAGCCAAAAAGGAAAAGACCATATTAAAAACGGTCAGACGATATGAACAGACACTTCTCCAAAGAAGAAATTCAGGTGGTCAAGAGGCACATGTAAGGATGGGGCACATCGCAAATTATTAGGGAAAAGCACAATAAAACCACAATGAGGTATCATCTCACACCAGTTAGGATGGTCAACATTCAAAAGACTAGGAGATACAAATGCGGGTGAACTCTCCTACACTGCTGGTGGGAATGTAAACCAGACAAAGTGTTGTGGAAAGGAATATAGAGGTTCCTCAAAAAAATTAAAGAGAAATACCATTTGACACGGTTATTCCACATCTGCAATTTATACAAAGAATACAAATTCTCAGATTCAGAAAGACATATGCACAGTTATGTTTATTGCAACACAAATTAAAAGAGCCAAGATATGGAAGCAACCTAAGTGTCTGTCAGTAGATGACTGGATAGAGAGGAGATGGTATATATACACCGTGGAATGCTACTCAGTCCTAAGAAAGAAACAAACCCGACCATTTGCAACAAAAAGGATGGTGCCAGAGGGTATTGTATTCAAGGAAATAGGCCTGGCTGAGGAAGAAGAGTATCAAATGATTTCACCCATCTGTGGAGTATAACAACAAAGAAAAAACTGAAGGGACAAAACAGGAAGAGACTCACAGATATCACTAATGGACTAACAGTTACCAAAGGGAAAGGGACTGGGGAGGAAGGCTGCGAAGGGACGGATAAGGGGGAAACGGGGGCATTACGATGAGGACATATAATGTAGGCTGGGGGACACGGGGAAGGTAGTATAACACAGAAAAGACAAGTAGTGTTTCTGTAGCATCTTACTACACTGATGGACAGTGACTGTAATGGGGTATGCGGTGGAGAATTGATAATAGGGGGTCTATAGTAACCATAATGTTGTTAATGTAATTGTACATTAATGACAGAAAAATTAAAGAAAAAGGAAAATTAAAGGAAAAGGAGAGCTTGTCCACTCCTTCCCTCAGATGCCTGTTAATGACCACAAGGGGCAGGCACTGTAATATGTCTTGTGGAACTAGGAGTGAACCAGTCAGGCTAGGCCTTAACCCTTGAGGGCTCAAAGCCAACTGCGTAAACAATCAATACATGAAAAACATACCCATAAACAGGTGCGTGCCATCATTTCCTGGGGAGACAGCTCCCATCACTTACCGGGCAGAGGTATGGACAGCATCGCACATCACTGAACCAAGCCAGTGCATATCTCTTACTTCAAGAACCTCACGCCAAGCTCGGTTCCACTTCAGTCCTGGGCTCTTCCTGCTGTGGCCACCGGGGACTTCACCTAACTGTGCTACCTCTGCCTCCGTCAGTGCACATGGACAGAGAGGCATCTGGACAGAGTGTCGATCCAACATGGAAACCATTTCCAAAGATTTTCCTTGTGGGCTTTCCAGAAACCACGGCCTCAGGCCATGGGGACACCACACAGCATAGTGCACCTTTGAGCGTCTCTCACCAAGTGACCTGGGGAAAGGGATGTCCCAAGAATGTGGGGCCCGGTTACCTGGGTTTGAAATTCTCTTGGGCTAGATCGTCAAGGAAGTGAAGTCGCTGCCTGGAGGCTCCACACCTGGGCTTCCTGCTCAGACAAACCCCCCACAAGAATGCCCTTGACTGAAGGCCACTTGCCTTCCATCGTGAGCCCCCTCCCGCCAGTCACAGCAAGACACACCCACAGGCGCGGGAAAGCCTGGGTGCCACCAGTGCCCCAGCTGGGGACAGAGAGCCGGGTTCAGGCCCAGCTCCTCCTACCTCTCGTGTGACCCTAATGCAAGGCCTGTGTGCGGACACAACCCTACACTAACACCTAACTCTCAGCCTCTCGCTCACTCATGCGGAACTGTAACCCCACAACTAACTCTAAAATTAACCATCACGCTAAACCCTTAACCCAACTCTAACACGAACCAAAATGTATTTCTAAACCCAAATCTACACTTAACACTACAGATGGGCCTAATCCTAACCTTAACAACTGGACAGCTGCATGTGAGCGAATGAAACTGGATTATTCTCTAACACCAAACACAAAAGTAAACTCAAAATGGATCGAAGACCTGAATGCAAGTCATGCGGAACTGAAACCATCAAACTCTTAGAAAAACACATAGGCAAAAATCTCCTGGACATAAACACGAGCAACTTCTTCATGAGCATACCTCAACGGGTAGGGAAACAAAAGGAAAAATGAACAAGCAGGAGTATATCAAACAAAAAGCTTCTGTACAGCAAAGGACACCATCAGTAGAACAAAAAGACATCGTACAGAAAGGGAGAATATATTCATAAATGACATACCCGATAAGGGGTTCACATCCAAATTACATAAAGCGCTCACGCACCTCAACCAACAAAAAGTAAATAAGCCAATTAAAAAACGGGCAGAGGAGCTGAACAGACACTTCACCAAAGAAGAAATTCAGATAGCCAACGGGCACATGAAAAGACGTCCAACATCACTAATCATTAGAGAAATGCAAATTAAACCATAATGAGATATCACCTCACACCAGTTAGGACGGCCACGATCCAAAAGACAAAACAAAATCAAATGTTGCCAAGGATGTGGAGAAAGGGAAACCCTCCTACACTGCTGGTCAGAATGTAAATTAGTTCAACCATTGCGGAAAGCAGTATGAGGGTTCCTCAAAAGACTCAAAAGAGAAAGAACATTTGACCAAGGATTTCCACTCCTAGGAACTTACCCTAAGAATGCAAGAGCACAGTTTGAAAAGTACATATGCAGCCTATGTTTATCACAGCAATATTTACAATAGCCAAGAAATGGAAGCAACCTAAGTGCCCATAAGTAGATGAAAGGATAAAGAAAATGTGGTACATATACACAATGGAATATTATTCAGCCATAAGAAGAAAACAAATCCTACCATTTTCAACAACATGGATGGACATAGAGGACATTATGCCCAGTGAAATAAGCCAGGCAGAGAAAGACACCTACCAAATGATTTCACTCATCTGTGGAGTATAAGAACAAAGAAAAAACGGAAGGAAGAAAACAGGAGAAGACTCACAGAAACCACTAATGGACTAACAGTTACAACAGGGAAAGGGATTGGGGAGGATGGCTGGGAAGGGAGGGATAACGGGGCAAAATGGGCATGACGATTAGCACGTATAATGTAGGGGGGGACACGGGGAAGGTAGTACAGCACAGAGAGGACAGGTAGTGGTTCAACAGCATCTTAGTACACTGGTGGACAGTGACTGCAATGGGGTATGTGGTGGGGACTTGATAACGGACGGAACCTAGTACCCACAATGTTGCTCATGTAATTGTATATCAATGATACAAAAATAAACATAAAACACATAACCCTAATCCTTACCCTGGCCCCTCACCCTCACACTTTCTCCAACACCTAAGTGTAAGGGTCAACCAACACCTCACCCTAAACCTAACATTAAACCTGAAACGCTACTCTCACTGGAACCCTATCCTCACCCTACACTGAGCCATAAACCGAACCCTAACCCTAACCTGGGCCCTTCAGCCTAACCCCTCACACTCATCATCACGTTCACCCACACCTAACTGTAACCCAAAACCTAAACCAAACCCACAGCCTAACACTGAACCCTCATTTGTGGAGCATAACAACAGAGAAAAACTGAAAGGACGAAAACAGCAGCAGACTCACAGAAACCCCCGCCTGGTGGCCACGTCCCGGGAACACCGCCGCCCCATCTTTCCGGCTCCACAGGGGCCCCGCCCTCACCGCCCCACTCCTCAGAGGGACCCCGCGCCTCATGGGGACCCCCGCGCACGTGCCCGCGCCCCGTCCTACCTCGAGCCAGCGCCTGGAGCAGGTGCAACTGGAGCGTCAGGATATCTCACCACCCATGCAGCCGGCCTGCGCTCAACTATGGATTCGGCTGCCCGCCGCGCCACCGCACGTCCTGGCCAGGGCTCTCGGGCGCCACGGTGCAGGCTGCCGCCTCCCATGGCCGGGCAGGAAACCCCGCTGGCCATACTGAGGGGCCGAGGGGCGTGGCGGCGGCGAAGTCATCAATAGGGAATTTCCCCTCAGACCATCTTCAGTGGCTCCGCGGCCAGAGCTCAGGGGCCGTGATGCTTCTCCCGCCGAGAAAGACTGGAGCCGAGGAGAAGGTGCACCCGCGCATGCGCCCGCCGCATCCGCTGATTGGCCGCACGGAGCTGTCATCTGTGGAGTATTAAGAACAAAGAAAAAACTGAAGGCACAAAACAGCAGCAGACTCACAGAAACGAAGAATGGACTAACAGTTACCAATGGGAAAGGGACTGGAGAGAGTAGGTCAGAAGAGACGAAAAAGGGGAATAATGGGCATTATGATTAGCACACATAAAGTACAGCGGGTCACAAAGAAGACAGTATAGCGCAGAGAAGACAAGTAGTGGCTCGATAGCATCTCACTATGCTGATGGACAGTGACCGTAATGGGCTATGCGCAGGGGACTTGATAATGGGGGGAATCTAGCAACCACAAAGTTCCTCATGTAAACACGGACAGTTTACCTTCTTCCTTACCAATCTGGATGCATTTGATTTCTTTGTGTTGACTGACAGCAGTGCTAGGGACTCAACACTCATGTTGACTAAAACATGGGAGAGTGGGCATCCTTATCTTTTTCCCAACTTTCAAAGGACAAGTTTTCAGACTGTCCGTGTTAAGTATGATGTTGGCCTGGGTTTGTTATATATTGCCTTTACTATGTCAAGTTAGATGCTCTCTCAATCGATTTTGTTGAGTGTTTCTATCACAAATGGATGTTGAAATTTGTCGAATGCCTTTCCAGTATCTGTGGAGATGACCATGGCGCTATTGTCATTTTTATTGATGAGGTAAATCATGATGATGGATTTTCTAATGAAAAACAGGTAAGAGGACCCCATACACTGACCTCACTTAATGACCACGGAGCCCAACAGAATGTGGAATCCTGATATTGTACATAAAAATTCCCAAAGTATCCACTCCAAAACTACTAGTCTAATGTCTGAATTCAGCAAAGTTGCAGGATATAAAATTAATACACAGAAATCTGTTGCATTCGTATACACTAATGATGAACTACGAGAGAGCAACCAGGAAATATTCCATTCTAAACGGCATCAAAAAAAAAATAAAACACCTGGGAATAAAACTAACGAAAGAAGTGTAGGACATATAAACATGAAAACTAAAAGACAAACATGAGAGAAATTAAACGTACCAATCAATGGAAATAAATCCTATGCTGATGGTCAGGGAGAATCAAACTTTTCAAAATGGCCGTTCTGCATAAAGCAATCTACAGATTCAATGCAATTCCTATCAAAATACCAACACCATTCTTCAAAGAGCTAGAGCACATAGTTCAAAAATTCATTTGAAACCACAAAAGATCCCAAATAGCCAAAGCAATCCTGAGAAGAAAGAATAAAACTGGGTGGATTATGCTCCCCAACTTCAAGCCCTACTACAAAGCGACAGACAATTTGGTACTGGCACAAGAACACACCCACAGACCGAAGGAACCACCTAGAGGGGCCAGATATGGACCCAAGCATATATGGACAATTAATATACAATAAACGAACCAGGGACATACACTTGGGAAATGACGGTCTCTTCAACAACTGGTGTTGGCAAGACTGGACAGCTACAAGCAAGAGACTGAAACTGGATTACCGTCTAACCCCACACACAAAAGAAAACTGAAAATGAATAAAAGACATTAATGGAGGTCACAAAACCATAAAATTCTTAGAGGAACACAAAGGCAAAAACCTCTTGACTATAAACATGAGACAGTGTATACTGAACAAATCTCCTTGGGCAATGGAAACAAAAACAAAAACGAACCAATGGGACAATATGATGCTAAAAAGCTTTTGTACAGTAGAAGGTACCATCAAAAGAACAAAAAGGCATTCTGCAGTAGAGGACAATATATTTCTAAACGACATATCCAATAAGGGCATACATCCAAAATACATGAACACTCACATGCCTCAACAGCCAAAAAGAAAAAGGTCAGAGGATGTGAACAGACAATTCTCCAAGAAGAAATTCAGATGGTCAAGAGGCACATGTAAGGATGGGGCACATTGCAAATTATTAGGGAAAAGCACAATAAAACCACAATGAGGTATCATCTCACACCAGTTAGGATGGTCAACATTCAAAAGACTAGGAGATACAAATGCGGGTGAACTCTCCTAAACTGCTGGTGGTAATGTAAACCAGACAAAGTGTTGTGGAAAGGAATATAGAGGTTCCTCAAAAAAATAAAAGAGAAATACCATTGGACCCGGGTATTCCACATCTGCAACTTACACAAAAAATACAAATTCTGAGAATCAAAAAGACATATGTACAATTATGTTTATTGCACCACAATTTAGAAGAGCCAAGATATGGAAGCAACCAAAGTGTCTGTCAGTAGATGACTGGATAGAGAAGAGATGGTACATATACACAATGGAATACTATTCAGCCCTAAGAAAGAAAAAAACCCTACCATTTGCAACAACATGGATGGTGCTAGAGAGAAATAAGTCTGGCCGAGAAAGACAAGTATCAAATGATTTAACCCATCTGTGGAGTATAAGAGCAAAGAAAAAACTGAAGGAACAAAACAGGAGCAGACTCACAGAAACCACTAATGGACTAACAGATACCAAAGGAAAAGGGACTGGGGAGGAAGGCTTCGGAGGGAGGGATAAGGGTTAAAATGGGGAATGACAACAAGCATGTATAATGGAGGCTGCGGGACAGGAGGAAAATAGTATAACAGAGAAAGCACGTAGTGTTTCTTTAGCATCTTACTATACTGATGGACAGTGACTGTAATAGGTATGTGGTGGAGAACTGATGATACGGTGTGCCTAGTAACCACAATATTGTTAATGTAATTGTACATTGATGATACAAAAATTAAAAAATGGAAAATTAAAGAAAAAGGAGAGCTTGTCCACTCCTTCCATCAGATGCCTGTTAATGACCACAAGGGGCAGGCACTGTAATATGTCTTGTGGAACTAGGAGTGAACAAGTCAGGCTAGGCCGTAACCCTTGAGGGCTCATAGCCAATGGTGTAAAAAATTAATACATGATAAACATACACATAAACAGGTGCTTGCCATCACTTCCTGGGGAGACAGCTCCCATCCCTTACTGGGCAGAGGTATGGACAGCACCGCACATCATTGAGCCAAGCCAGTGCAAATCCCTTACTTCAAGAACCTCACGCCAAGCTCGGTTCCACTTCAGTCTCTGGGCTCTTCCTGCTCTGGCCACTGGGAACTTCGCCTCACTGTGGTACCTCTGGCTCGCTCCCAGCATGTGGACAGAGGCATGTGGACCAAGCGTCGATCCAACATGGAAAACTTTTCCAAAGATTTTCCTTGTGGGTTTCCTGGAGGCCATGGCCTCGGGCCATTGGGACAGCACAACAGATCGCACCTTCGAGTGTCTCACGCCATGTGATTTGGGGAATGGGCTGGCCCGACACTGTGGTGCCCGTTTACCGGGATTCCAAGTTCTGTTGGGCTCCATCGCCAAGGAAGTGAGGTCTCTGTCTGCGGTCCCCTTTCCTGGGCTACAACTGGAAAATCCATCATCATCATCCAGCACATCAACAAAAAGGACAAAAACCTCATTATCACCTCTCCATAGATGCTGGAAAGGAATTCGACAAAATTCAACATCCACTTATGATAAAAACACTGAACAAAACGGATACAGAGGGCAACTAACTCAACATAATAAAGGCCATATATGACAAACCCACTGCCAATGTCATACTTAACACAGAGAAGCTGAAAACTTGTCCTTTTAAGATCGGCAATAAGACAAGGATGCCCACTCTCTCCACTTTCAGTCAACATGGCTCTGGCTTCCCTACAAACGGCAGTCAGTCAACACAAAGAAATATAATGCAACCAGATTGGTAACAAAGAGGGTAAAATGTCCCTTTTTGCAGTTGACATGATATTGTACATAAAAATCCGTAAAGAATCCACTCCAAAACTACCAGATCTAATATCTTATTTCAGCAAGGGTGCAGGATACAAAATTAATACACAGAACTCTGTTGCATTCATATACCCTAATGATGAACTAGGAGAAAGAAACCAGGAAAGAATTCCATTCACAATGGCTTCAAAAACTATAAAATACCTAGGAATAATCCTAACCAAGGAATTTTAAGACACATAAATATGAAATTTACAAGACAATCATGAGAGAAATTAAAGATTCCTATAGATGGATATACATCCCATGCTTATGTAGGGAGAATTTGTCTTTTCAAAATGGCCATCCTGCATAAAACAATCTACAGATTCGATGCAATTCCTATCAAAATACCAACAGCATTCTTCAATGAGCTAGAGAAGATAGTTCAAAAATTCATATGAAACCACAAAAGACCCCAAAGAACCAATGCAATCCTGACAAGAAAAAATAAAAGCTGGGTGGATTACGCTCCCCAGCTTCAAGCAGTACGACAAAGCCACGGACAATTTGGTACTGGCACAAGAACACACCTACAAACCGATGGAACAGACTAGAGAGCCCACATACAAACGAAGCATATATGGGCAATTAATATACAATAAAGGAGCCATGGATATACAGTGGGAAATGACAGTCTCTTCCACAACTGGTGTTGTCAAAACTGGACAGCTACATGCAAGACAATGAAACTGGATTACTATCTAACCCCATACACAAAAGAAAACTCAAAATGGATAAAAAACAGGAAATGGATGTCAGGAAACCATAAAACTCTTAGAGGAACACACAGGCAAAAACCTCTTGACGATAAACATGAGAAACTCTATCCTGAATGAATCACCTTGGGCAATGAAACAAAAGCAGAAATGAACAACTGGGAAAACATCATGCTAACATCTTCTGTACAGCAGAGGGCACCAACAGCAGGGCAAAAAGGCATCCTGCAGTATGGGACAATATATTTCTAAATGACATATCCAATAAGGGCTTAACATCCAAAATATAGAAAGAACTCACATGACACAACAGCCAAAAACCAAAGGACCAGATTAGAAATGGTCAGAGGATATGAACAGACACGTCTCGAAGGAAGAAATTCAGATGGTCAACAGGCACATGTAAGGATGTGGCACATCGCTAATCATTAAGGAAAAGCACATTAAAACCAGAATGACGTATCACCTTACACCAGGTAGGATGCTCAACATTCAAAAGACTAGGAACTACAAATGCTGGTGAAAATTCCTACACGGCTAGTGGGAATGTAAACTAGTTCAAGTGTTGGGGAAATCAATATGGAGGTTTCTCCGAAAACTATAAATAGAAATACCATTTGACCCAGGAATTCCATTCCCAGAATTTACCCAAAGAAAACAACTTCTCAGTTCAAAAAGACATATGCACCATTATGTTCATTGCAGCACAATTCACAGTAGCCAAGATATGGAAGCAACCTAATTGTCCGTCACTAGATGAATGGATAGAGAAGAGATGGTACATATACACAATGGAATGCATTTCAGCCCAAAGACAGAAACAAACCCTACCATTTGCAACAACGCGAATGGTGCTAGAGGGTATTATGCTCAGTGAAATAAGCCTGGCCAAATAAGAAGGCATCAAATGATTTCACTCATCTGTGGAGTATAAGAACAAAGAAAAACTGAAGGAACAAAACAGCTGCAGACTCACAGAAACCAAGAGTGGACTAACAGTTACCAACAGGAAAGGGACTTGGGAAGAAGGCTGCGAAGGGACGGATAAGGGGGAAAAGGGGGCATTACAATGAGCACATATAATGTAGGGTGGGGACACGGGGAAGGTAGTATAACACAGAGAAGACAAGTAGTGTTTCTAGAGCATCTTATTATGTTGATGGACAGTGACTGTAATGGGGTATGTGGTGGAGAATGGATAACAGGGTGTGCCTAGTAACCATAATGTTCTTAAGGTAATTGTACATTAATGATAGAATAATTTAAAAAATGGAAAATTAAAGAAAAAGGAGAGCTTGTCCATTTCTTCCCTCAGATGCCTGTAAATGACCAAAAGGGGCAGGCACTGCAATGAGTGTTGTTGAACAAGGACTGAACAAGTCAGTCTGGGCCCTTACCATCGAGGGCTCACAGTCAGCGGTGTAAACAATTAATACATGATAAACATACCCATGAAAAGGTGCTTGCCATCACTTCCTTGGGAGACAGCTCCCATCCCTTACTGGGCAGAGGTATGGACAGCACAGTACATCACTGAACCAAGCCTGTGCAAATCCCTTACCTCAAGACCCTCATGCCAAGCTCGGTTCCACTTCAGTCTCTGGGCTCCTCCTGCTCTGGCCACCAGGGACATCACCTCACTGTGGTACCTCTGGCTCCCTGCAAGCACATGGACAGAGGCATGTGGACCTAGCATTGATCCAACATGGAAACCTTTTCCAAAGATTTTCCTTGTGGGTTTTCTGCAGGCCATGGGGACACAACACAACATAGTGCACCTTCAAGTGTCTCACGTGAAGTTATCGGGGCAAAGGGCTGGCCTGACATTTTGTTGCCTGGTTACGAGGATTCCAAGTTCTTTTGGGCTCCATCACCAAGGAAGTGAGGTTACTGTCTGTGGGCCCCTTTCGTGGGCTACAACTGGAAAATCCATCATCATCATCCAGCACATCAACAAAAAGGACAAAAACCCCATGATCATCTCCATAGATGCTGGAAAGACACTCGACAAAATTCAACATTCATTTAGGATAAAAACACTCAACAAAATGGATATAGAGGGCAACTAACTCAACATAATAAAGGCCATATATGACAAACCCACAGCCAACATCATTCTTAACACAGAGAAGCTGAAAGCTTGTCCTTTTAAGATCGGGAGTAAGACAAGGATGCCCACTGTCCCAACATTTAGTCAACATGATTCTGGAGTCCCTAGGACGCCTATCAGTCAACACAAAGAAATAAAATGCTCCCAGATTGTGAGGAAGAAGTTAAACTGTCCCTGTTTGCAACTGATATGATACTGTACATAAAGTACCTAAAGAAGCCACTCCAAAACTACCAGTCTCATGTCTGAATTCAGCAAAGTTGCAGGATATAAAATTAATACACAGAAATCTGTTGCATTCTTACACACGAATGAGGAACTACGAGAAAGTAACCAGGAAATATTCCATTCACAATGGCATCGAAAACAATAAAATACCTCAGAATAAAACTAACCAAAGAAGGGTAAGACATATAAACATGAAAACTACAAGACAACCATGAGAGAAATTAAAGATACCCGTCAACGGAAATACATCCTGTGCTGACAGATAGGGAGAAGTAATCTTTTCAAAATGGCCATCCTGCATAAAGCAATCTACAGATTCAATGCAATTCCTATCAAAATACCAACAGCATTCTTCAACGAGCTACAGTAGATCGTTCAAAAACTCATATGAAACAGCAAAAGATCCCAAATCGTCAAAGCAATCCTGAGAAGAAAGAAAAAGGCTGTGTGCATTACGCTCTATGTCTTCAAGAACTACTACAAAGCCACAGACAATTTGGTACGGGCACAAGAACACACCCACACACCAATGAAACAGAGTAGAGAACCCAGTATAAACCCAAGAATATATGCACAATTAATATACAATAAAGGGCCATGGATATGCAATGGGTGAAATGACAGTCTCTTCAACAAGTGGTGTTGCCAAAACTGGGCAGCTACATGCAAGAGAATGAACCTGGATTACTGACTAACCCCACACACAAAAGAAAACTTAAAATGGATAAAAGACCTGTACACATATCACAAAACCATAAAAAACTCTTAGAGGAACACAGAGGCAAAAATCTCTTGACTATAAACATGAGGAGCTCTATCCTGAATGAATCTCCTTGGGAAACGGAATAAAAAGCAAAAATGAACAAATGGGACATCAGGGAAAAAAGCTTCTGTACAGCATCTGGGGCCATCAGCACATCAAAAAGGGATCCTACAGTATGGGACAGTACATTTCTAAGTGACATATCCAATAAGGGCTTAACATCCAAAATATAGAAAGAACTCACATGCCCCAGGAGCCAAAAAGGAAAAGACCATATTAAAAACAGTCAGACGATATGAACAGACACTTCTCCAAAGAAGAAATTCAGGTGGTCAAGAGGCACATGTAAGGATGGGGCACATCGCAAATTATTAGGGAAAAGCACAATAAAACCACAATGAGGTATCATCTCACACAAGTTAGGATGGTCAACATTCAAAAGACTAGGAGATACAAATGCAGGTGAAATCTCCTACACTGCTGGTGGGAATGTAAACCAGACAAAGTGTTGTGGAAAGGAATATAGAGGTTCCTCAAAAAAATAAAAAGAGAAATCCCATTTTCCCAGGGTATTCCACACCTGCAATTTACACAAAGAATACAGATTCTCAGATTCAAAAAGACATATGCACAGTCATGATTATTGCAACACAATTTAAAAGAGGCAAGATATGGAAGCAACCTAAGTGTCTGTCAGTAGATGACTGGATAGAGAAGAGACGGTATATATACACAATGGAATGCTACTCAGTCCTAAGAAAGAAACAAACCCGACCATTTGCAACAAAACGGATGGTGCCAGAGGGTATTGTATTCAAGGAAATAGGCCTGGCCAAGGAAGAAGAGTATCAAATGATTTCACCCATCTGTGGAGTATAAGAACAAAGAAAAACCTGAAGGGACAAAACAGGAGCAGACTCACAGAAACCACTAATGGACTAACAGTTACCAAGGGAAAGGGACTGGGGAGGAAGGCTGCAAAGGGAGGGATAAGGGGGAAAACAGGGCATTACGATGAGCACATATAATGTAGGGTGCGGGACATGGGGAAGGTAGTATAACACAGAGAAGACAAGTAGTGTTTCTGTAGCATCTTACTACACTGATGGACAGTGACTGTAATGGGGTATGTGGTGGAGAACTGAAAATAGGGGGTGTCTATTAACCATAATGTTGTTAATGTAATTGTACATTAATGACAGAAAAATTATAGAAAAAGGAAAATTAAAGTAAAAGGAAAGCTTGTCCACTCCTTCCCTCAGATGCCTGTTAATGACCACAAGGGGCAGGCACTGTAATATGTCTTGTGGAACTAGGAGTGAACAAGTCAGGCTAGGCCTTAACCCTTGAGGACTAACAGCCAACTGTGTAAACAATTAAAACTTGAAAAACATACACATAAACAGGTGCGTGCCATCATTTCCTGGGGAGACAGCTCCCATCCCTTACCGGGCAGGAGTATGGACAGCATTGCACATCACTGAACCAAGCCAGTGCATATCCCTTACTTCAAGACCCTCACGCCAAGCTCGGTTCCACTTCAGTCCTGGGCTCTTCCTGCTGTGGCCACCGGCGACTTCACCTCACTGTGCTACCTCTGCCTCCGTCAGTGCACATGGACAGAGGCATCTGGAGAGAGCGTCGATCCAACATGGAAACCTTTTCCAAAGATTTTCCTTGTGGGTTTCCACAGGCCATGGCCTCGGGCCATGGGGACACCACACAGCATATAGCACCTTCGAGCATCTCTCACCAAGCGACCTGGGGAAAGGGCTGGCCCGAGAATGTGGTGCCCGGTTACCGGGGTTTCAAATTCTCTTGGGCTAGATCGTCAAGGAAGTGAAGTCGCTGCCTGGAGGCTCCACACCTGGGCTTCCTGCTCAGACAAACCCCCCAAGAAACGCCCTTGGCTGATGGCCAGTCGCCTTCCATGCTTGGCCCCCTCCCGCCAGTCAGAGCACGACACCCCCACAGGCCCCGGAAAGCATGGGTGTCAATAGTGCCCCTGCTGGGGACAGAGAGCCGGGTTCAGGCCCAGCTCCTCCTACCTCTCATGTGACCCTAATGCAAGGCCTGTGTGCGGACACAACCCTACACTAACACCTAACTCTCAGCCTCTCGCTCACTCATGCGGAACTGTAACCCCACAACTAACTCTAAAATTAACCATCACGCTAAACACTTAACCCAACTCTAACCCGAACCAAAATGTATTTCTAAACCCAAATCTACACTTAACACTAGAGATAGCCCTAAACCTAACCTTAACAACTGGACAGCTGCATGTAAGCGAATGGAACTGGATTATTCTCTTAACATCATACACAAAAGTAAACTCAAAATGGATCAAAGACCTGAATGCATGTCATGCGGAACTGAAACCATCAAACTCTTAGAAAAACACATAGGCAAAAATCTCCTGGATATAAACACGTGCAACTTCTTCATGAACATACCTCCCCGGGTAGGGAAACAAAAGGAAAAATGAACAAGCAGGACTATATCAAACAAAAAGCTTCTGCACAGCAAAGGACACCATCAGTAGAACAAAAAGACATCATACAGGAAGGGAGAATATATTCATAAGTGACATACCCGATAAGGGGTTGACATCCAAATTACATAAAGCGCTCACGCACCTCAACCAACAAAAAGCAAATAAGCCAATTAAAAACTGGGCGGAGGAGCTGAACAGACACTTCACCAAAGAAGAAATTCAGATGGCCAACGGGCACATGAAAAGACGTCCAACATCACTAATCATTAGAGAAATGCAAATTAAACCATAATGAGATATCACCTCACACCAGTTAGGACGGCCATGATCCAAAAGACAAAACAAAATCAAATGTTGCCAAGGATGTGGAGAAAGGGAAACCCTCCTACACTGCTGGTCAGAATGTAAATTAGTACAACCATTGCGGAAAGCAGTATGAGGGTTCCTCAAAAGACTCAAAAGAGAAAGAACATTTGACCCAGGATTTCTACTCCTAGGAACTTACCCTAAGAATGCAGGAGCACAGTTTGAAAAGTACATATGCAGCCTATGTTTATCACAGCACTATTTACAATAGCCAAGAAATGGAAGCAACCTAAGTGCCCATAAGTAGAAGAATGGATAAAGAAGATGTGGTTCATATACACAATGGAATATTATTCAGCCATAAGAAGAAAACAAATCCTACCATTTTCAACAACATGGATGGACATAGAGGACATTATGCCCAGTGAAATAAGCCAGGCAGAGAAAGACACCTATCAAATGATTTCACTCATCTGTGGAGTATAAGAACAAAGAAAAAACGGAAGGAAGAAAACAGGAGAAGACTCAAAGAAACCACTAATGGACTAACAGTTACGACAGGGAAAGGGATTGGGGAGGATGGCTGGGAAGGGAGGGATAACAGGGCAAAATGGGCATGAGGATTAGCACGTATAATGTAGGGGGGCACACGGGGAAGGTAGTACAGCACAGAGAAGACAGGTAGTGGTTCAACAGCATCTTAGTACACTGGTGGACAGTGACTGCAATGGGGTATGTGGTGGGGACTTGATAACGGACGGAACCTAGTACCCACAATGTTGCTCATGTAATTGTATATCAATGATACAAAAATAAACATAAAACACATAACCCTAATCCTTACCCTGGCCCCTCACCCTCACACTTTCTCCAACACCTAAGTGTAAGGGTCAACCAACACCTCACCCTAAACCTAACATTAAACCTGAAACGCTACTCTCACTGGAACCCTATCCTCACCCTACACTGAGCCATAAACCGAACCCTAACCCTAACCTGGGCCCTTCAGCCTAACCCCTCACACTCATCATCACGTTCACCCACACCTAACTGTAACCCAAAACCTAAACCAAACCCACAGCCTAACACTGAACCCTCATTTGTGGAGCATAACAACAAAAAATGAAAGGATCAAAACAGCAGCAGAGTCACAGAATCCCCCGCCTGGTGGCCACGTCCCAGGAACACCACCGCCCCAACTTGCCGGCTCCACAGGGGCCCCGCCCTCACCGCCCCACTCCTCAGAGGAGCCCCGCGAACCACCGCCCTGCTCCTCAGAGGGAATCCGCGCCCCGCCGCCCCGCGCCTCAGGGGGACCCCCGCGCCCGTGCCCACACCCCGTCCTACCTCGAGCCAGCGCCTGGAGCAGGTGCAACTGGAGCGTCAGGATATCTCACCACCCACGCCGCCGGCCTGCGCTAAACTATGGATTCGGCTGCCCGCCGCGCCACCGCACGTCCTGGCCAGGGCTCTGGGATGCCACGGTGCAGCCGCCGCCTCCCTTGGCCGGGCAGGAAACCCCGCTGGCCATACTGAGGGGCCGAGGGGCGTGGCGGCAGCGAAGTAATCAATAGGGAATTTCCTCTCAGACCGTCTTCAGCGGCTCCGCCGGCAGCGCTCCGGGCCGCGCTGCTTCTCCTGCCGAGTGGGACTGGAGCCGAGGAGAAGGTGCACCCGCGCATGCACCCTCCGCATCCGCTGATTGGCTGCATGGAGCTGTCCTCTGTGGAGTATAAGAACAAAGAAAAAACTGAAAGCACAAAACAGTAGCCGACTCACAGAAACGAAGAATGGACTAACAGTTACCAAAGGGAAAGGGACTGGAGAGAGTAGGTCAGAAGGGAGGGAAAAGGGGAATAATGGGCATTATGGTTAGCACACATAAAGTACGGCGGGTCACAAAGAAGACAGTATAGCACAGAGAAGACAAGTAGTGGCTCGATAGCATCTCACTATGCTGGACAGTGACCGAATTGGGCTATGCGCGGGGGACTTGATAATGGGGGGAATCTAGCAACCGCAAAGTTCCTCTTGTAAACAGGGACAGTTTACCTTCTTCCTTACCAATCTGGATGCATTTGATTTCTTTGTGTTGACTGACAGGGCAGCAGTGCTAGGGACTCAACAATCATGTTGACTAAAAGATGAGAGAGGGCATTATCTTTTTCCCAACTTTCAAAGGACAAGTTTTCAGACTGTCTGTGTTATGATGTTGGCCTGAGTATATATTGCCTTTTCTATGTCGTTAGTTGCTCTCTCGATCGAATTTGTTGAGTGTTTTTATCACAAATGGATGTTAAAATTTGTCGAATGCCTTTCCAGAAGGATCCCAGTTTTTGCAGCCCACTACAGTCAGAAGCAACAAGAACTGACATGGGGTTCAGTCCATCTGAAGGGACCCTGGCACATGTTTGGGCTCCCAGCTTCTCACTTCACACCCATCTCCTCCCAGCTGTCTGCCCATGGACAAGGTGCTCCCATGTCAGGTGCAAACCACAGCCTCATGGAGACTGGCAGCTCCAATTTTGTAAGGTCAAGTCTCTGTAGCAAAATTCCTATGACAAATCCATATGTGATTATCCTATGTACATACATCATATATACATTAATGATTCTGCTGCTTGGATTGCACCTTGACTGATACAGAATTTGGTACTGAGGGTGGATGCTGCTGTAACAAAACCTTAGAATGTGGCTGTGACTTTGAAAATAGGGTGTGCATTGAATGTTTATGTTAGCTTCAAATGCCTAAAACTCAGTGTTCATAGCATTTGGGTTTTTAGGAAGTTGATGGAAAAGGCTTAAAGGGAAGTGAGAAAAATGTTATTGGAAACTGGAGGAAAATATCCTTTTTTCATACCAGCAGAATGTTTACCAAAGCTGTTGCCTGCAGTTACATTGAAAGTAAGTATTTTTCCTGAACTGAGTGATCTAGTATGAGACCCTAGAGTTAGCATAAGAGAAGCCATTTTAACAAATCTGACTGTGTGAACCTAAATGAAGGACAGAACAGGACTGACTCTGTTTTTTGTGCCTAATCTCCATCTGAGATCTGCACTGGGCCTGGCTCTGGAAGAAACCTTGAAAAGTTTCCTAACCACAGGAACTGATATTAGAAGAAGGTCTTATCTCAAGGCCAGCCATCTGTGCCCGATGCTCCCAGGCGTATGAGATGTATGTGTGGATCAAAGACTTGAATGTAAGACATGAAACCATAAAACTCTTAGAAAAAAACATAGGCAAAAATCTCCTGGACATAAACATGAGCAACTTCTTCATGAATATATCTCCCTGGGAAAGGGGAAAAAAAGCAAAAATGAACAAGTGGGACTATATCAAGCTGAAAAGCTTCTGTACAGCCAAGGACACCATAAGTAGAACAAAAAGACATCCTACAGTATGGGAGAATATATTCATAAATGACATATCCAATAAGGGGTTGACATCCAAAATATATAAAGAAATCACGCGCCTCGACAAACAAAAAGCAAATAATCCAATTAAGAAATGGGCAAAGGACATGAATAGGCACTTCTCCAAAGAAGAAATTCAGATGGCCAACAGGCACATGACAAGATGCTCCATCCACATCGCTAATCATCAAAGAAATGTAGATTAAAACCACAATGAGATATCACCTCACACCTGTGATGATGGCCAACATCCAAAACACAAAAGCAACAAATGGTGGCGAGGATGTGGAGAAAAGGGAACCCTCCTCCACTGCTGGTGGTAATGTAAATTAGTTCAACCATTGTGGAAAGCGGTACGGAGGTTCCTCAAAAGACTCAAAATAGAAATACCATTTGACCCAGGAATTCCACTCCTAGGAATTTACCCTAAGAATGCAGCAGCCCAATTTGAAGAAGACAGATGCACTTCTATGTTGATTGCAGTACTATTTACAATAGCCAAGAAATGGAAGCAACCTAAGTGTCCATCAGTAGATGAATGGATAAAGAAGATGTGGTACATATACACAATGGAATATTATTCAGCCATAAGAAGAAAACAAATCCTACCATTTGCAACAACATGGATGGAGCTAGAGGGTATTATGCTCAGTGAAATAAGCAAAGCCGAAAAAGACAAGTATCAAATGATTTCACTCATATGTGGAGTATAAGAACAAAGAAAAAAACTGAAGGAACAAAACAGCAGCAGACTCACAGAACCCAAGAACGGACTAATAGTTACCAAAGGGAAAGGGACTGGGGAAGATGGGTGGGAAGGGAGGTATAAGGGGTAAAGGGGGGCATTACGATTAGCGGATGTAATGTTGGGGGGCACGGGGAGGGCTTTACAACTCAAGAGAAGACAAGTAGTGATTCTATAGCATCTCACTACGCTGATGGACAGTAACTGTAACGGGGTTGGTGGGGGAAACCTGATGGAGGGTGTAGTTTAATAACCATAATATTGCATGTGTAATTGTAGATTAATGACACCAAAATAAATTTAAAAAGAAAAATAAAACGTTATTTTTTAGAGCAGCTGTGGGTTCACAGCCAAATTGAGAGGAATGTACAGAGATTTCCTTATACCACTGCCCCGAAACATGCACAGCCTCCCTCCAACCACACCGCGCACCAGGTGCTCCATAAGTTACAGTTGCTGAAACTAAGTTGACTCGTCCTTATAACCCAGCGTCCATCATTCGCACGAAGGCTCACTCTTAGTGACATTTGTGGGTTTGGATTAACGGATGAGGACATGTATACACCACTATGGTTTCCTACAGAGCAGTTTCACCACTCTAAAAACCCTCTGCACTCCCCATATGCATCCCTCCAACATCTTTTTACTGTCTCCATAGTTTTGCCTTTTCCAGACATTGTATAGTTGGAATTATCCAGCTGTTATAGTACCATTTGTTTAAAAACTTTCATTTCTCCATTAAATTTTTTGGCACCTCAAAAAAAAATCAGTACACTATATATAAGTCTATTTCTGGACTCTATTTTATTCCATTAATCTATATTCTATCCTTTTGCCAATACTAATCTTGATCACTGTAGCTTTACAGAAGTCTTGAAAACAGGTAACAGAGTCCTCTAATGTTCTGCTTCCTTCAAAATTGCTGTGGTTACTCTAGGTACTTTGCACATTCATATAAATATTAGACTCAGTCTGTCATCTACAAAAATCCCTGATGGAGTTAATGTGGAATTACGCTGATTCTGTAGATCACTTGGGAGAAATGATGCCTTAAGCATACTGAATTTTCTGATTCATAAATATGGTGTACCTTTTCATTTTGGTCTTGAATCGCTCTAACCAATGTTTCACAGTTTTCAACATAGAGATCTGGTATTTCTCGGGTTAAAGGCACTCCTAGAAAATTAGTGTTTTTCCATGTTAATTTTATGATCTTATTTCTTTCGATATTTTATTATAAAAATTTCAATCGTACAGGAGAGTTCAAAGAATTTTACAATGAATGTTAAATACCTACCACCTGGAGCCTGTAAATACTTTACAGTATTTGCTTATTGATATTTAAATTTTTCCAGTTTATAATCACTTCTTGGTCTTACATAGAAATAATTTTTATATTGACCTTGAATCTTATGAACTTATTAAATTCACTTATCATTTCTAGTAGTTTGAGATTCCTTTACATTTTCACATAAACAATCATGTCTATTGGTAGTTTTTACTTCATACTTTCCAATCACTGTGCACTTTCTTTTCTTAGGAAGATATCATTGATATACAATCTTATGTAGGGCCTTCTAATCTAAGAAGTAGCCTTTAAATGCATTGCCAAGATGGCTCTCGCCTGATAAGCATGGGGTGGTGCCCAGGCATTTTGGCGGGCTATAACGTTAGTCTACCTGTGTTCTGAGTATCTCCCTATTGGTGGTGTGAGTCTTCCGCAAACGTGATCAGCTATGGACACCGTTTGCTTGCATTATATGCCTTCCTGCATGAAGAGCTTGTGACTGCTTGAGATTTATGCTGATTGGCCCATGAGTGTTATATATACTCTGCTGTTTCCACAAAAAAACGAGTTCCTGCTTTGACTGAGCTCCCTGTCACGTCTGTTTGTCTCCGGTTTAGGCCTCGGGGCCAGAAGCTGGTGATCGGGCGGAACAGATGGCACTTGCCCTTCCCGGTTCTGCCTTGCCGGGGCATGTCTCCCCCTTCCCGTTCTCTCCACAGGTTCGGAGGGGGCTCGGGGAAGGCTAAAAACGTCGACAATCTTATAAAGGTTTCACATGAGCAACATTGTGATCATTACATTAACCCATATTATGTCCCACCCACACACCCATCTTGTTGCAAATGGTAGGATGTTTACTTGTTATGACTGAAGAATATTCTATTGTGTATCCATTCATCTACTGATGTACACTTAGCTGCTTCCATATCTTGGCTATTCTAGGCGTGCATATGTCTTTTTGAATCCGGGATCCTGTTTTCCTTGGGTAAATTCCTAGGAGAGGAATTCCAAGGTCAAATGGTATTTCCATTTTTAGTTTTTTGAGGAACCTTCATATTGCTGTCCACAATGGTTCAACTAGCTTACATTCCCCACCAGCAGTATAGGAGGGTTCCCCTTTCTCCACAACCTCGCCAGCAATTGTTGTTCCTTGTTGTTCCTAACTGGTGTGAAGTGATATCTCATTGTGGTTTTAATTTGCATTTCCCTGATGATTAGCAATGTGGAGCATCTTTTCATGTGCTGTTGTTCTGAATTTCTTCTTTGGAGAATTGTCTGTTCAGATCCTCTGCCAATTTTTTAATTGGGTCGTTGCTTTTTGGGTGTCGAAGCATGTGAGCTCTTGATATATTTTGGATGTTAACCCCTTATCAGATATGTCATATGAATATATCCTCCCATACCGTACGATGCCTTTTTGTTCTACTGATGGTGTCCTTTGCTGTACAGAAGCTTTTTAATTTGATATAGTCCCACTTGTTCACTTTTACTTTTGTATCCCTTGCCCGAGGAGATGTGTTCAGGAAAAAGTTGCTCATGTTTATGTTCAAGAGATTTTGGCTATATTTTCCTCTAAGAGTTTCATGGTTTCATGAATTGCATTCAGGTCTTTGATCCATTTTGAGTTTACCTTGGTGTATGGAGTTAGACAATAATCCACTTTCATTCTCTTACATGTAGCTGTCCAGTTTTGTCAACACCAGTTGCTGAAGACGCTGTCATTTCCCCATTATATATCCATGGATACTTTATCATATATTGACTGACCATATATGGTTGGGTTTTTATCAGTGCTCTCTATTCTGTTCCACTGATCTATGGTTCTGTTCTTGTGACAGCACCAAATTCTCTTGAATACTGTGGCTTTGTAGTAGAGTTTGAAGTTGGGGAGCATAATCGCCGCAGCTTCATTCTTCCTTCTCAGGATTACTTTGGCTATTCGGGGTCTTTTGTGGCTCCATAAGGGTTTTAGAACTATTTTTCGTTTGTTGAAGAATGCTGTTGATATTTTGATAGGTACTGCATTGAATCTGTAGATTGCTTTAGGCAGGATGGCTTTTTTGTCAGGCAGGATGGCCATTTAGACAATATCAATTCTTCCTATACATGGGCACAGGATGTTTCCTTTTTTTTTTTTTACTTTTTGCTATTTTCTTTATTGCTTTTACACCCATTTATTTATTAAGCTATTTTTTTCATAATTCATTTTGGTATTATTCTACAATTCCATGTGCAATATTATGGTTATTAAACTACACCCTTCATCAGGTACCCCCAACCAACCCCATTACAGTCACTGGCCATTAGCGTAGTGAGACTCTATAGAATTAATACTGCTCTTCTCTGATTTGCACAGCCCTCCACATGCCCCCCAACGTTACATCTGCTAATTGTAATGCCACTTTTTCCCTCTTATCCCTCCCTTCCCACCCATCTTCCCCAGTCCCTTTACCTGTGGTAACTATTAGTCCATTCCTGGGTTCTGTGAGTCTGCTGCTGTTTTGCTCCTTCAGGTTTTTTCTTTGTTCTTATGCTCCACATATGAGTGAAATCATTTGACACTTGTCTTTCTCGGCTTGGCTTATTTCACTGAGCATAATACCCTCTAACTCCATCCATGCTGTTGTAAATAGTAGGATTTGTTTTCTTCTTATGGCTGAATAATATTCCATTGTGCATATGTACCACATCTTTATCCATTCATCTACTGATGGACACTTAGGTTGCTCCCATTTCTTGGCTATTGTAAATAGTGCTGCAATAAACATAGGTGTGCATACGTCTTTTTCAAACTGGGCTGCTGCAGTCTTAGGGTAAATTCCTAGGAGTGGGATTCCTGGGTCAAATGGTATTTCTATTTTGAGTTTTTTGAGGAACCTCCATACTGCTTTCCACAATGGTTGAACTAATTTGCATTCCCACCAGCAGTGGAGGGGGGTTCCCTTTTCTCTACATCTCGCCAACATTTGTTCTTGTTTGTGTTTGCATGCTGGGATTCTCACTGGTGTGAGGTGATGTCTCACTGTGGATTTAATCTGCATTTCTCTGATAATTAGCAATGTGGAGCATCTTTTCATGTGCCTGTTGGCCATCTGAATTTCTTCTTTGGAGAAGTGCCTACTCATGTCCTCTACCCATTTCTTCATTGGATTATTTGCTTTTTGTTTGTCGAGGCGCGTGAGTTCTTTATATATTTTGGATGTCAACCCCTTATCGGATACGTCATTTATGAATATACTCTCCCATACGGTAGGATGTCTTTTTGTTCTACTTATGGTGTCCTTTACTGTACAGAAGCTTTTCAGCTTGATATAGTCCCACTTGTTCATTTTTGCTTTTGTTTCCCTTGCCCAAGGAGATATGTTCATGAAGAAGTCGTTCATGTTTATGTCCAAGAGATTTTTGCCTATGTTTTTTTCTAAGAGTTTTATGGTTTCATGACTTACATTCAGGTCTTTGATCCACCTTGAGTTTACTTTTGTGTATGGGGTTAGACAGTAGTCCAGTTCCATTCTCTTACATGTAAATGTCCAGTTTTGCCAACACTAGCTGCTGAAGAGGCCGTCATCTCCCCACTGTATATACAAAGCTCCTTTACCAAATATTACTTGACTGTATATGTTTGGGTTAATGTTTGGATTTTTTATTCTGTTCCACTGGTCTGTGGGTCTTTCTTTGTGCCAATACCAAATTGCCTTGATTACTGTGGCTTTGTAGTAGAGTTTGAAGTCAGGAAGCATAATTCCCCTGTCTTATTCCTCCTTCTCAGGATTGCTATGGCAATTCGGGGTCTTTTGTGGTTCCATATGAATTTTAGAATTATTTGTTCCAGTTCATTGAAGAAAGTTGTTGGTATTTTGATACGGATTGCATAGGATCTGTAGATTTCTTTAGGAAGTATAGCCATTTTGACAATATTTATTCTTTCTAGCCAAGAGCATGGAATGAATTTCCATTTGTTAGTGTCCTCTTTAATTTCTCTTAGGAGTGTCTTGTAGTTTCCAGAGTACAGGTCCTTCACTTCCTTCGTTAGGTTTATTCCTAGGTATTTTATTCTTTTTGATGCAATTGTGAATGGAATTGTTTTTCTGAATTCTCTTTCTGTTAGTTCATCATTACTGTATAGGAAAGCAACAGATTTCTGTGTGTTAATTTTGTATCCTGCAACTTTGCTGAATTCAGATATTAGTCCTAGTAGTTTTGGAGTGGAGTCTTTAGGGTTTTTTATGTACAGTATCATGTCATCTGCAAATAGTGACAATTTGACTTCTTCTTTACTAATCTGGATGCCTTGTATGTCTTTGTTTTGTCTGATTGCCGTGGCTCAGACCTCCAGGACTATGTTGAATAACAGTGGAGAGAGTGAGCATCCCTGTCTTGTTCCGGACATTAGATGAAAAGCTTTCAGCTTCTCGATGTTAACTATGATGTTAGCTGTGGGTTTGTCATGTATGGCCTTTATGATGTTGAGGTACTTGCCATCTATACCCATTTTGTTGAGAGTTTTAATCATGAATGGATGCTGAATTTTGTCAAATGCTTTTTCAGCATCTATGGAAATGATCATGTGGTTTTTGTTCTTCTTTCTGTTGATGTGGTGGATGATGTTGATGGATTTTCGAATACTGTACCATTCTTGCATCCCTGGGAACAATCCCACTTGATCGTGGTGTATGATACTCTTGATGTATTTTGGAATTCGGTTTGCTAATATTTTGTTGAGTATTTTTGGATCTATGTTCATCAGGGATATTGGTCTGTAATTTTCTTTTTTGGTGAGGTCTTTGCCCGCTTTTGGTATTAGAGTGATGCTGGCTTCATAGAATGAGTTTGGAAGTATTCCCTCCTCTTTTATTTTTTGGAAAACGTTAAAAAGAATGGTTGTTATTTCTTCTCTATATGTCTTGTAGAATTCAGAGGTGAATCCAATTGGACCAGGGTTTTTTCCTGGGTAGTTTTTTGATTACCGATTCAATTTCATTGCTGGTGATTGGTCTGTTTAGTTTTTCTGTTTCTTCCTGGGTCAGCCTTGGAAGATTGTATTTTTCTAAGAAATTTTCCATTTATTCTAGGTTTTCCAGCTTGTTAGCATATAGATTCTCATGATATTCTCTTATAATTCTTTGTATTTCTGTGGGGTCCATCTTTATATTTCCTTTCTCATTTCTGATTCTGTTTAGGGGCGTAGATTCTCTTTTTCTCTTAATGAGTCTGGCTAGGGGTTTATCTATTTTGTTTATTTTTTCAAAGAACCACCTCTTGGTTTCATTGATTTTTTTCTATTGTTTTATTCTTCTCAATTTTATTTATTTCTTCTCTGATCTTTATTATGTCCCTCCTTCTGGTGACCTTGGGCCTCATTTGTTCTTCTTTTTCCAATTTCAGTAATTGTGTCTTTAGACTATTCATTTGGGAATGTTCTTCCTTCTTTAAATAGGCCTGGATTGCAATATACTTTCCTCTTAGAACTGCCTCTGCTGTGTCCCACAGAAGTTGTGGCTTTGTGTTGTTGTTGTCATTAGTCTCCATATATTCTTTGATTTCTGTTTTGATTTGGTCGTTAACCCATTGATTAATTAGGAGAATGTTGTTAAGTCTCCATGCTTTTGTAAGCCTTTTTGGTTTCTTTCTAAAATTCATTTCTAGTTTTATACCCTTGTGATCTCAGAGGTTGGTTGGTAGGATTTCAGTATTTTTGAATTTACTGAGGTTCTTTCTGTGACCTAGTATGTCGTCTATTCTGGAAAATGTTCCATGTGCACTTGAGAAGAATGTGTATCCTGCTGCTTTTGGGTGCAGAGTTATGTAGATGTCTGTTAGGTCCATCTGTTCTAGTGTGTTTTTCAGTGCCTCTGTGTCTTTTCTTATTCTGTCTGGTTGATCAGTCTTTTGGAGTGAGTGGTGTGTTGAAGTCTCCTATAATGAATGCATTGCTGTCTTTTTCCTCCTTTAATTCTGTTAGTATTTGTTTCACATATGCTGGCGCTCCTGTGTAGGGTGCATATATATTTATAGTGGTTATATCTTCTTGTTGGACTGACCTCTTTATCATTATGTAATGTCCTTCTTTATCTCTTGTTACTTTCTTCGTTTTGAAGTCTACTTTGTCTGATACAAGTCCTGCAACACCTGTTTTTTTCTCTTGTTTGCATGAAATATCTTTTTCCATCCCTTCACTGTTAGTGTGTGTATATCTTTGGGTTTGAGGTGAGTCTCTTGTAAGCAGCATATAGATGGGTCTTGCTTTTTTATCCATTCTTTTACTCTGTGTCTTTTGATTGGTGCATTCAGTCCTTTTACATTTAGGGTGATTATCGATAGATATATACTTTTTGCCATTGCTGGCTTTAGATTTGTGTTACCAAAGTTTCAAGGGTTGCTTCTTTACTATCTAACAATCTAACTTAACTTTCTTGTTAAGTTATTGTAAACACAGTCTGATGTTTATTTCTCTCCCTTCTTATTCTTCCTCCTCAATTCTTTATATACTATGTGTTTTATTCTTTGCCTTTAGTTAGTATTTAGATGGTCTGCTTTCTTTGCTATGATTTTATTTTCTCTGGTGACATCTTTTTAGCCTTAGGGGTGCTTCCCTCTAGAGCAATCCATTTAAGATACCCTGTAGTGGTCGTTTATGAGAGGCAAACTCTCTCAACTTTCACTTGTGGGGAAATTGTTTAATCCTTCCATCATATTTAAATGATAATTGTGCTGGATACAATATTCTTGGTTCGAGGCCCTTCTCTTTCATAACATTAAATATACCGTGCCATTCTCTTCTGGCCTGTAAGGTTTCTTTTGAGAAGTCTGATGATAGTGATGGGTTTTCCTTTGTAGGTGATCTTTTTTCTCTCTCTAGCTGCCTTTAAAACTCTGTCTTTATCTTTCGTCTTTGCCATTTTAATTATTATGTGTCTTGGTGTTGTCTTCCTTGGGTCCCTTGTGTTGGGAGATCTGTGGGCGTCCGTGAACTGCGAGACTATTTCCTTCCCCAGCATGGGAAAGTTTTCAGCAATTATTTCTTTAAAGATACTCTCTATCCCTTTTTCTCTCTCTTCTTCCTCTGGTACTCCTATAGTGCGAATATTGTTGCATTTGGATTAGTCACACAGTTCTCTTAATATTTTTTCATTCCTATAGATCCTTTTATCTCTCTGTGCCTCAGCTTCTCTGTATTCCTGTTCTCTGATTTCTATTCCATTAATAGTCTCTTTCATCTAATCCAGTCTGCTGTTAAGCCTGTCGATCGGTTGTCTGATTTCTGCATTGTCTTTCCTCACTTCCCTCACTTCCTCCCTCAGCTCTTGCACATTTCTCTGTAGATCCATCAGCATGGTTATGACTTTTATTCTGAATTCTTTTTCAGGAAGACTGTGCATTTCCATCCCTTCAGCCTCCCTCACTGGGGTTGTCTGGTTGATCTTAGTCTGGACCATATTCCTCTGTCTTTTCATGGCTATAGAAGTGGTTGCTGGTAGTTGCCACATATGTCAGCTGGGCTCTTTAAGACTTTTAAAAAAAAGAGAAAGAAAGAAAAAAAGAGAAGAAAATATAAATAAACGCCCACTGGGAGTAGATTCTGTGGGGATGCCGTAGGTGGCGCTGTTGCTCCACTATTCTGCAGCTGTGGCTGTGCCACTCCACAGGGCCCTTTATAGCTCTGGCCAGGGTGGGAAAGAATGGGAGGCTGTTGATCTCTATGGGAAGTCTAAGTATGGCCACCCTTTCCCAATCGCGAGCTAAGGGGTCCGAAACTCCCCAGGACTTGCAGCCTGCTGGGCTGAGTGTGCCGGGGCGATGTGGCTCCTCCGCTGGGCTCCTGTCTCTTTAAGACCGCTGAAAACAGTGCGCGGTTTTCTTTTTTTTGTTTTTCCTTCCCGTGAGCCAGCTTCAAGCACCCTGGCGCGTTCCCCACTCAGATCCTGCACCCTCTGTCTCTCCAATCTCCGCTACACCATGCAATGTGTATCAGCGCCCCCCACGCAGATCACCGGGGCTGGTTTTTTCATGGGGTGTACTTCCACTCCCTCCCGGCTCCGAATCCTCTCCTCCCGCCGGTGCGCTGGGGTGGGTGAGTGCTCGGGTCCCACTGGGTCGTGGGTCCATATCTTACCCGCCTAGCATGGTGCCGTGTCCTCTTAGGTGTAGCTGCACTCTGTGCACTTTCCTGTGTATTCTGGTCTCTCTTTTAGGAATAGTTGTATTTTCTGTACTGTCATGGATATATATAACCTTGGGAGGAAATTTCTGCCGCCCTGCTCACGCCACCATCTTCCCAGAAGGATGTGTTTCCCTTTATTACTGAATATCATTTTTAGCTCCTCTCAAGAATGTCTAGTCATTTTCAGGTTGTGGTCTTTCAACTCCTTGTTCATGTTTATTCCTAGGTATTTTTATTCTTTTGATGCAATTGTGAAATGAAATTTTTTTAAATTCTCTTTCTGCTAGTTTATCTTTAGTATACAGGAATGCAACAAATTTCTGTGTACTGATTTTGTATCCTGCAACTTTGCTGAATTCAGTTATTAGTTCTATGAGTTTTGGGGTGGATTCTTTAGGATTTTGTATGTACAATATCATGTCATCTGCAAACAGTGAAAGTTTAACTTCTTCATTACCAATATGGAAGCCTTTTATTTCTTTGTGTTCTCTGATTACCATGGCTGGGATTCCAGGACTTTGTTGAATAAAAGTGGGGAGAGTGGGCATCTTTGTCTTGTTCCTGATTTTAGAAGAAAAGCTTTCAGATTTTCACTGTTGTGTATGATGTTGGCTGTGGGTTTGTCAGATATAGCCTTTTTTATATTATGGCCTCCATACCCATTTTTTTGAGAGCTTTTTTTTATCATGAATGGATGTTAAATTTTGTCAAATGCTTTTTTAGCATCTATTGAGTTTATCATGTGATTTTTGTCCTTTTTGTTGATGTGTATTTTATTGATGGATTTCCAAATATTGTAACATTCCTGTATCCTTGGGATAAATCCCAGTTGGTCATGATGGATGATCTTTATTATGTGTTTTTTAATTTGGTTTGCTAATATTTTGTTGAGTATTTTTGCACCTATGTTCATCAGTGATACTGGTCTGTAATTTTTGTGTGTGTGTGCAGTGTCTTTGCCAGGTTTTGGTATTAGAGTGATGCTGCCCTCATAGAATGAGTTTGGAAGTATTCACTCCTCTTCTACTTTTTGGAAAACTTTAAGGTGGATGGGTATAGGTCTTCGCTAAATGTACAATAAAATTCAGCGGTGAAGCTATCTGGTCCAGGAATTTTGTTCTTAGGTAGTTTTTGATTACCAGTTCAATTTCATTGCTCTGTTCATATTTTGTTTTTTCCCGGGTCAGTCTTGGAAGGTTGTATTTTTCTCAAAAGTTGTCCATTTCTTCTAGGTTATCCAATTTGTTAGCATATAATTTTTCACAGTATTGTGTAATAATTCTTTGTCATATCCACAGTGATTTTTCCTTTCTCATTTCTGATTCTGTTTATGTGTGTACTCTCTCTTATTTTCTTAATAAGTCTGGCTAGGGGTTAATCTTTTTTGTTTATTTTCTTGAAGAAACAGCTCCTAGGTTCGCTGTTTCTTTCTATTGTTTTATTCTCCATTTTATTTCTGCTCTGACCTTTATTATGTCCCTCCTACTGACTTTGGGCCTCATTTGTTCTTCTTTTTCTTGTTTCATTAATTGTGAGTTTAGACTGTTCATTTGGAATTGTTCTTTCCTGAGGTAAGACTGTATTGCAATATACTTTCCTCTTAGAACTGCATTTGCTGCATCCCACAGATTTTGGGGGTGTTGAGTTGTTGTTTTCATTGGTCTCCTTATAATGCTTGGTTTCTGTTTTTATTTGTTCATTGATCCATTGATTATTTAGGAGCATATTGTTAAGCCTCCATGTTTTGGGGGGCCTTTTCGTTTTCTTTGCATAATTTATTTCTACTTTCATAATTTTATGGTCTGAGAAACTGGTTGGTACAATTTCAATCCTTGTGAATTTACTGAGGCTCTTTTTGTGGCCTAGTTTGTTCTCTATTTTGGAAACATTCCATGTGTACTTGAGAAGAATGTGTGTCCTGTTGCTTTTGGGTGGAGTGTTCTGTAGATGTCTGTTAGGTCCATCTGTTCTAATGTGTTTTTCAGTGCCTCTGTCTCCTTTTCTGTCTGGTTAATCTTTCCTTTGGAGTGGTGTGTTTTAGTCTCCTAAAATGAATGTATTGCATTCTATTGCCCCCTTTAATTGTGTTAATATTTGCTTCACATATTTAGTTGGTCCTATGTTTGGTGCATAGATATTTATAATGGTTATATGCTTTTTGGACTGACCCCTTTAATATTATATAATGTCCTTCTTTGTCTCTTGTAACTTTTGTTTTGAAATCTGTTTTATCTGATACAATACTGCTACTCCTGCTTTTTCTCCCTATCAGTTGCATGAAATATATTTTTCCATTCCTTTACTTTTTAGTCTGTGTATGTCTTTGGTATTGAAGTGAGTCTCTTGTGGTAGCATATAGATGGGTCCTGCTTTTTGATCCATTCTGTAATTCTATGTCTTTGATTGGTGCATCCAGTCCATTTACATTTAGGATGATTATCATTAGATATGTTCTTATTGGCACTGCAGACTTTAGATTTATGCTTCTCAAAGGTTCAAGGGCAGCTTCTTTACTAACAGTCTAACTTAACTTGCTTATTAAACTATTAAAAACACAATCTAAAGGTTCTTTTTTTTCTCTCTTCTTTTTTCTCCTCCACTATTTATATGTTGTTTCATATTCAGTACTCTTTGTGTATCCCTTGACTGACTCACTTTGTGGGTAGTTGATTTACTTTTGCATTTGCTTAGTAATTAATTGATCTACTTCCTTTACTGTGGTTTTTTCTCTGGTAACAACTATTTTGCCTCAGTAGCACTTCCATCTAGAGAAGTCCCTTTAAAAACACTGTAGAGACGGTTTATGGGAGATAAATTCTCTCAATTTTTGCTTATCTGGAAATTGTTTAACCCCTGCTTCAGATATTAATTTTAATCTTGCTGGGTAGAATATTCTTGGTCAAGAATGAAATGCTTCTAGGGGCTCTCTTGTCCCCTCTGGCGTGAGCCAGGAGCACTGTCTGTCCTCTCACTGTATCTCTCAATAAAAGTCTCCCTGGCTCTCCTAAAAAAAAAAAAATGAAATGCTTGTTTCATTGTATTAAATATATCATGCCACTCTCTTCTGACCTGTAAGGTTCCTGCTGAAGTCTGATGATAGCCTGATGGTTTTTCCTTTGTATTTGATTTTTATCTCTTCAGCTGCTTTTAATAGTCTGTCCTTGTCCTTGATCCTTGCCATTTTAATTATATGTCTTGGTGGTGTCTTTCTTGGGTACCTTGTTTTGGGAGATCTCTGCACTTCCATGGCCCTAGAAATTATTTCTTTCCTCAGATTGGGGAACTTTTCAGCAATTATTTCCTGAGATATTCAGTCCCTTTCTCTCTCTTCTTCTTGTTCCCATATAACGTGAATATTCTGTTTGGATTGGTCATATAGTGCTCTTATTATTCTTTCAATCCTAGAGATCCTTTTTTCTCTCGGTGCCTCAGCTTTTGTTTTCCTGTTCTCTATTTCCTTTACCATCTCCTCTACCTCTTCTAATCTGTTTTTAAAATCCCTCCATTGTATATTTCATTTCAGATACTCTATTTTTCAAAGTTTCTCTTTCTTGAAGTTGTCCCTGAGGTCTTGAGTATTTTTCTGAAGCTCCCTGAGCATGTTTATGATTTTCATTTTGAGGTCTCTATAAGGAAGACTGGCGATTTCAGTTTCATTTAGTCTCTTTCTGGTGTTTGAGGCATTTTGGTTTGTACCATGTTCTTTACCCGTTTCATATTTCTTATGATTCCTATGGAATAACTTTTTGTGTAGGTAGCACCCTCTACTGTTCAGAAGCTCTACTTCCTGTAGCTGCCCAATCCCTGGCATGATGGCGGCAGTCGCTGGCACAGGGGCCAGTGCCTGCTGGGAGGAAAGAACTCTTTCCCACTTCCCAGAAGTAGTTCCTGCTTTCCACTGCCAGGGCCAGTGGGCCATGAACGCAAGGAGGAGCCTCTATTCTATGCCCCTATAGCTGGCTGCTGTAGGGGAGCTACCCTCCTGGTACGATGGCTGGGGTAGCAGGTTTGCGAAGCAATTCTGGCTGGGAGGTAGGAGTGGCAGGCTGCATATCACAGTGGGGGGACCTGCATGCTGCACTGCCATCCAGGTTGGATAGATTGCATGAAGATCCTGAAAGTTCCCAACCCACTGGGCTGAATGTTTCAGGACAATTTTGTCCACCTGTACTTTCTCTTGAGCAGTAAATTCTATGTAATCCTTACTCCTTTAGCAGCCATCTCACTGTTGGGAAGTCTTCAAAGTGCCCATATTTCTTTTGTGTGGGAGTAGCAGGTTGTGGGCACCTGTTCCCCACAAGTGGCTGGAATCTCAGTCTCCCCAAGGATTCCACCTGTTTTTGCTTTCCAACCCTTCTAATCTCCAGAGAAACATGTAATGTGGGATCGTGCTCCTGGAGCAGGTCTTCCTGGGTGGGTGTTTAGCAGTCCTTTGCTTCTACTGCCTTCACACTCCTTCTCTCTTCATCCTGATGGTGAGCTTGTTTGGGTCGGGCTTGGGTCCTGCCAGATTATGGCTTTGCTACTTTATGCTTTTCCATGAGATTTTTTTTTCTACAGATGTAGGCCGTTTATTGTAGTCTTCTTTCTATTTGCTCTTTCGTGATTAGTTTTATTTGCTGTATTTTTGTGTTATGTGTGGTTTCGGGAGGAGGTTTGTTTCTGCCTCACTTCTCATGCCGCCACCTTTTTTTATCCTTAACCCATTGTGCATTTTCTTTTTTTTTCTTATTTGTTGCATTTGGCTAGGACCTCCAATATAAGATTGCATAATTTGCCTTGTTCCTGAAATTAGGGTAAAGCATTCGGTCTTTCATCATTAAGCATGATTTTCTTTTAAAGATACTGTTTATTAGGTTAAGAAACTGTTTTTCTATTCCAAGTTTGCTGAGAGATTTTATCATGAATGTTTGTTGTTTTTCCAGTTATATTTCCTACATCGAGATGATTAGGTGACTTTTGTCCTTTATGTTGTTAATATGGTGGTTACATTGTGATTTTCAAAGGGTGAACCACTGCATTCCTGGAACAAATCCTCTGGTGAACTTAATTTGCTTCTGTACGAGGTTTTTTGCTGTAATTTTCTTCTCTTGTAAATTTGTTATCAGTTATGTTGTACTCATGTTTCTTACTACCTTATGTCATTATCTCCGTCATTATCTAGCTTCAACTTACAATATGCTTTTTTTCTTTTTCTAGCTTTTTTGACACTAATCAAATAGGTCTCCAAGTTAACACTCTCTTCAGGGAGAATCTTTCAAAATCTTTGGCTCTTTTGTCTGACAGTTGTTGTTTCACCCCTTGGCTCTTTGAAGTCGTGTCATACATGCCATACATGCAAAGCCTGGTAATCTGGGATCTGAGAAGAGTTTAATACATATTTTAGGACTCTCCCTTCAGGGCAGTCTTTAGAGAAAGCCATATAAATAAATATGGGTCTCACCCAGTATGGTTCCCTTTTGATGGCAATTCCCTTAACTTTGTCTGCTTTTGTTCACTCTGTAGTACCATTTTTCTTTCTTTTGCTATCATTAATGTACAATTACATGAACATTATGGCTACTAGAGTGCCCATATTATCAAGTCCCCAACACATACCCATTACAGTCACTGTCCATCAGCGTTGTAAGATGCTACAAAATCACTACTTGTCTTCTCTGTGTTATACTGCCTTCCCTGTGTCCCCCCCTACACTATATGTGCTAATCATGATGCCCGTTTTTTCCCCTTATGCCTCTCTTCCCACCCATTCTCCGAAATCCCTTTCCCCTTGGTAACTGTTAGTCCATTCTTGGGTTCTGTGAGTCTGCTGCTGTTTTGTTTCCTCAGTTTTTGCTTTGTTCTTACACTCCATAAATGAGTGAAATCATTTCATACTTGTCTTTCTCCACCTGGCTTATTTCACTGAGCATAATACCCTCTAACTCCATCGATGTTGTTGCAAATGGTAGGAGTTGTTTTCTTCTTATGCTAAATAGTATTTCATTGTGTGTATATGTACCACCTGTTCTTTATCCATTCATCTACTGATGGACACTTAGGTTGTTTCCATTTCTTGGCTATTGTAAATAGTGCTGCAATAAACATAGGGGTGCATGTCTTTTTCAAACTAGGCTGCTGCATTCTAAGGGTAAAATCCAAGGAGGGGAATTCCTGGGTCAAATGATATTTCTATTTTGAGTTTTTTGAGGAACCTCCATACTGCTTTCCACAATGGTTAAACTATTTTACATTCCCACCAGCAATGTAGGAGGGTTTTCCTTTCTCCACATCTTGGCCAACATTTCTTGTTTGTCTTTTGAATGGCAGCCATCCTAACTGGTGTGAGGTCATATCTCATTGTGGTTTTAATTTGTATTTCTCTGATGATTAGGGATGTGCAGCATTTTTTCATGTGCCTATTGACCATCTAAATTTCTTCCTTGGAGAAGTGTCTGTCTGTTCAGCTCTTCTGTCCATTTTTTAATTGGTTTATTTGCTTTTTTGTTTGTTGAGGTGCATGAGCTATTTATATAATTTGGATGTCAACCCCTTATCGGATGTCATTTATGAATATATTCTCCCATACTGTAGGATGTCTTTTTGTTGTACTGATGTTGTCCTTTGCTGTACAGAAAGCTTTTTAGTTTGATATAGTCTCAGTTGCTCATTTTTGCTTTTGTTTCCCTTGCCCAGGGGATATGTTCATGAAGAAGTTGCTCATGTTTATGTCCAAGAGATTTTTTCCTCTGTTTTTTTCTAAGAGTTTTATGGTTTCATGACTTACATTCAGGTCTTTGATCCACCTTGAGTTTACTTTTTGTGTATGGGGTTAGACAATAATCCAGTTTCATTCTCTTACATGTAGTGTCCAGTTTTGCCAACACCAGTTGAAGAGGCTGTCATTTCCCCATTGTATATCCATAGCTCTTTTATCATATATTAATTGACCATATAAGCTTGGGTTTACATCTGGGCTCTCTAGTCTGTTCCACTGGTCTATGGGTCTTTCTTGTGCCAGTACCAAATTGTCCTGATTACTGCTGCTTTGTAGTAGAGCTTGAAATCAGGGAGCATAATTCCCCCCGCTTTATTCTTCCTTCTCAGGGTTGCTTTGGCTATTCGGGGTCTTTTGTGGTTCCATACGAATTTTAGAACGATTTGCTCTAGTTTATTGAAGAATGCTGTTGGTATTTTGATAGGGATTGCACTGAATCTGTAGATTGCTTTAGGCAGGATGGCCATTTTGACAATATTAATTCTTCCTATCCATGAGCACAGAATGTGTTTCCATTTATTGGTATCTTCTTTAATTTCTCTCATGAGTGTCTTGTAGTTGTCAGAGTATAGGTCTTTCACTTCCTTGGTTAGGTTTATTCCTAGGTAATTTATTCTTTTTGATGCAATTGTGACTTGAATTGTTTTCCTGTTTTCTCTTTCTGCCAGTTCATCGTTAAATTGTATAGGAATGCAACAGATTTCTGTGTATTAATTTTGTATCCCGCAACTTTACTAAATTCAGATATTAGATCTAGTGGTTTTGGAGAGGATTCTTTAGGGTTTTTATGTACAATATCATGTCATCTGCAAAGAGGGACAGTTTGACTTCTTCCTTACTGATCTGGATACTTTATATTTGTGTTTTGTGATTGCCATGACTAGGACCTCCAGAACTATGTTGAATAAAAGTGGGGAGAGTGGGCATCCTTGTCTTGTTCCTGATCTTAAAGAAAAAGCTTTCAGCTTCTCACTGTTAAGTATAATGTTGGGTGTGGTTTTGCCATATATGGCCTTTATTATATTGAGGTACTTTCCCTGGATACCGATTTTTGAGTTTTTATCATGAATGGATGCTGAATTTTGTCAAATGCTTTGTCAGCATCTATGGAGATAATCATGTGGTTTTCATTGCAGGCTTTAGATTACCCAAAGGTTCAAGGGTAATTCACTTACTATTTTAACAGTCTAATTTAACTCACTTTGTATGCTATTACAAACATAACCTAAAGGTTCTTTTTTTTTTTCCTTTTTCTTTCTCCTCCATTCTTTATGTTAGGTATCATATTCTGTACTCTTTGTCCCTTGATTGACTTTGGGGGTAGTTGATTTGATTTTACATCTGCTCAGTAATTAATTGTTCTACTTTACTGTTGTTTTATTTACCCTGGTCACAGCTATTTAGCCTTAGGAATACTTCCATCTATAGGAGTCCCTCCAAAATGGTAGTTTGTGGGAGGTAAATCTCTTAGCTTTTGCTTATCTGAAAATTGTGTAATCCGTCCTTCAAATTTAAATGATAACCTTCCTGGGTATTCTTCCTGTGAAGCCCTTCTGCTTCATTGCATTAAATACATCACACCACTCCCTTCTGGCCTGTAAGGTTTCTGTTGAGAAATCTGATAGCCTGATGGGTTTTCCTTTGTATGTGATCTTTTTTCTCTCTCTAGCTGCTTTTTAAAGTCTGTCTTTGTCCTTGATATTTGCCATTTTAATTATTATATGTCTTGATGTTGTCTTCCTTGGGTCCTTGTGTTAGGAAATCCGGGCACCTCCATGGCTTGAGAAACTACCTCCTTCCCCAGATTGGGGAAGTTTTCAGCAATTACCTCCTCAATAACACTTTCTATCCCTTTTTCTCTCTTCTTCTTCTGGTGCCCCTGTAATGCGGATATTGTTCCATTTTGATTGGCCACACAGTTCTCTCAATATTCTTTCATTCTTAGAGATCCTTTTTTCTCTCTGTGCCTGTTCTTTGTATTCCTCTTCTCTAATTTCTATCCCATTTACTGTCTCCTCTACTACATCCAATGTGCTATTAAATCCCTCCATTGTATGTTTCATTTCAGGTATGGAATTCCTTAATGATTGAATCTCCATCTTAAATTTGTCCCTGAGTTTTTGAATATTTTTCTGTACCTCCAGGAGCATGTTTATGATTTTTATTTTAAATTCTCTTTCCGGAAGATTGGTGAGTTCAGTTTCATTTGGCCCTTTTTCTGGGGTTTGTGAGATTTTTGGTCTGAACCAGGTTCCTTTGACATTTCATAAATCTATGTGGTGCCTTCTAGTGCCCAGAAGCTCGAGTCTCTGGAGCTGCTCAGCCTGTAGAGTGAGGTTTGGGGTTGTATGGAACTGGCGGTGGTGCCTTGGAGGAGGAAAGAGCTGTTTCCCAATTCCCGGCTGCAGTGCATGTCTGCAGTATAAAAGCCAGTGGGCCGAGCCTACTGGTGAAAGCCTCTGTGCTTGTCATCTCTAGCTGTTGTAGGTGGGGCCTCCTTCTGGCTGTCCTGATGCCAGCACAGTGACTTCTGGTTTTCGAGTAGGTGCCAGCAGCCAGGAGGAAGGCTCGGCAGCCTGTGTGTCACAGTGGGGAGCCTCAGAGCTGAGTAGGCAGCCAGGGGGATGTGGCACCTGAAGCTCCTTAACATTCCCAACCTGCTGGGCAGAGTGTGACCAGAAAACCTTGTCTACCTATCCTTTCTGCTGTGCAGCAAGCTCCATGCAAACCCTGCCCCTTCAGCAGCCCTCTCTTTACTAGGAAGCCTCTGAGACCACCAGCCTTTTCTTTGTTCCAGAGTGGCCAGATGTGGATTCCTTTCTTCCAAAAATGGCTGGAATCTCAGTCTTTCAAGCACTCCGCTGTCCCAGCTGCCCAACTCCAGCAACCTCCAGAGCACTACACAATGTAGGTCTGTGGTCCAAAGCAGGCCTCTGGGGCTGAGTGTTCAGCAGTTCTAGGCTTCCACCACTGAGCTGGGGTGGGGGAAGGGCTCGGGTCCCACCAGATCAAGGCCTTCGTATGTTACCATTTGTGAGGTCTGCTCTGTTCGTAAGGTCTGTATGCAGTCTGGTGCAGCCCTCCTTCCTGTTGCTGTTTTAGGGCTACTTGTATTAACTATATTTTCACATTATATATGGTTTTGGGAGGAATTCTCTGTCTCACCTCTCACGCCACCATCTTGAATAAAATTTTCCTCTCTAGTACCATTTTTAACATTTAGTCCAGTTTATCATTATTGGCATAATTTTTTCCCAATATGCACTAGTTTGCCGTCACAAGAACTTGCAATCTTTCTCAGTAATTTAAAGATGTTTCAATTTCTTCTTGGTTGCTTTGTTTCTGATACGTCAGTATAATTTTTTATCATTGTTACACTATATGTAATATACCTCCTTTGCTCTGGCTTTTTAGGACTTCCAGCAGTTTGACTATAATGGACCTATGATTTTGTCTTTATCCAACTTGAGAGTCATTGAACATTTTGTATCTGTGGGTTCATGTTTTTTATCAATCTGGAAAAGTGGGCAACTATTTCTTAAAATATGCTTTCTGTCCTTTCCTTCTGGGTCATTAATGACATGTTAGACAAACTTTTACAACAAGTTACTGATGCTTTTGTTTCCAATTTCTCTCTCCCTGTAATTTTTATTGACCTTTCCTCATGCTTCTTAACTGTTTTCAGTGTCAGATTTTCTGATACATCTTTCCAATGAATTTTAAATCTCAGGGCTTGTAAGTTCTAAAATTTACTTTGAGTCCCATTTCTCACCTTAAATACCTATCTTCCTCATAATACATGCCATTTATTCTCACAAAATCCTGAACATATTAAAATAATTATTTCTAAGTTATTTCCCGCTTATTCTGACAACTCTGTCAAGTGTGGATAAGCTTCTATGGACTCTATCCTTGATTATGGGTCATATTTTGTTATATGGGTCAATTTTAGTTACATTACATGTTTGTGTTAAAATTGTATTCTAGACCTCATCTATAAAAGAACATTGAACACTACCACATCATTTTTAGTTCCTCCCTGACTGTGGATGGGATGGGGCTGGAAGTTGAGTTCAACAGCCAATGGCCAATGATTTAATCAATCACACCTATGTAACAAAACCACCATAAAAACCTAAAAGACAGGTTTCAGAGAGCTTCCAAGTTGTTGAGCATATGGAGGTGCTGGGAGAAAGTGGTGTGCCCAGAGGGCCTGGAGCCCCCATGCCTACTCCCATATGCCCTAACTCTATTCATTTCTTCCAATTGTTGTTGCTGAATTATAACCTCTCATAAGCTGATAACCTACTGAGTGAAATGTTTTGAGTTCTGTGAGCTGCTCTAGAAAACTAATCCAACCTAAGTAAGGGGCTATCATTCAGCACAGGTGATAAACCTGAACTTGTAATTAGTTTCTAACATATATGGGAGTGGGCAGGGAGCCGTCTTGAGAAGTGAGCCCTTAACTGTGGGATCTGATGCTATCTGCAGGCAGATAGTATCAGGACTAAAGTGAACTGTAGGACACCCAGCTGGTGTCAGAGAACTGCTTGGTGGGGAAAAACACACGTTGGATTGAAGTGTCAGATATATTGGGTGACAGAAAAGCATTCATCAGATTCCTCCTAGATTTGAGCTGAATTAACAGTTGGGCCTCAGCTTTCATTATATTGGATTTGACATAGAGCAGGGAAATAGGGCAAGGGTCATGCCATTATAAAATCTATTTACCTGCAAAAGAGGCCCAGTTGATATTCTTTATCTATGTGCTGTTCTTCCTCTTCATCCAGCCCCTTAATTAACTAACTTTGTAACCAGGGTAAGAGGCAGATCCTCAGAGTATAAATGAACCTATGTGGATAAAGAATACCAAGATCTGGATCAACAGTCACCTAAATAACCCTAATAAGACAAAACTTCATAGGAATTAATAATTACCTGTATATATCATGCCTTATGCCAAACCCTACACAATTATCCTATAAAACTCCAAACTCTAAATGCCTACTGAGGTTGCCCATAGTCCTATCTGTGTGTGCTCTTTTCAAATAAATTTTCTTGGTGCATAAACCTATTGCACTTTGTCTCTGAATTTTTTTCTGTGGCAAAGATAGGAACTTTCTTACCTCCACCTCTGGTGTAAAGTGCCTGCCTTTTCTTTGCTATTTCACTCAACTTTCTAGTTTTAACACAGTCCTTTTCTCTCTCCCTTATTTCAGACCTGCAGGGAAGTGGAAGTTCTCTGAACATGATCTTTCTCCACCTAGTGCTCCGTGGCTCCCCCAAATTCTGGGGTGGTACAGATATAATTCCCTTGCCATGCAGATCAAATGGACACCAGACACTGGGTTTTTTGGCAAATCAAGAGATTTGCCCTATGGCAAGCAGTTCAATGAACTTTACCCTTTCCTTCCTCTGTTCTTCCTTGTTCTCTACTGTCTGCATGATTGCTGCTGCTTGCTTCTACTCTTGTGTTAATGAATTCCTTTCTTGCTGGCATTTGTTTGGCCTGATGAGTAATTCTTTCCTGATCAGAGTCAAGAGCCCTCCTCTGTCTGGGTTGAGGTTTCACCTAGCATGCAGGGAAAGACCACCCCAGATGCAGCTGCCCAGCAAAAAGCTACCTGTGATCCCCAATATCTAACCTCCCAAACCTGACAGTTTTTATCTTGTGCTTGAACTGAGAGGGTTTGAGCTGCAGTTTGTTAATTTGTTTCACCATTAGATTTAGCTGATAGGGCTGGAGAATCCAATCACTCTGAGAATGCACAGGGCTATACTCCCAGTTTTATATCCACTGTTCTCAGGACAATTTGGGCAGGAGTCGGGGAGAAAATCGTTGGAACAAGTGACTGATTTTTACACTTGCAGTTTTCACATTCCAATCCATCCTACCAGCTCACACTGCTAGTCTAAGGCTCAACTGATTCTTTTCTTCCCTATATATTCTCTCCATCTGTGGCAGATGAAGTCCCAGGGTCCACCCACACCCTAACCAGTCATCCCTTCCAGAGTATGGGAGTTGCACAGCTCCTCACTCTCTTAAAATTAAAAGGACTTACTTGTCTCTGGAACATAGCATAAGGTCTTGGTATACAGAAGCTATACTAATCCCACAGCAAGTACAAATTTTATTTTGCCTTGTTTTTTTCTTGTTAGCCAAATGAGGGGAGGTCTTTAGTGTCCTTTATATCCTAATCCAAAGTGGAGGTGTGATCACACCCATAGATGGGAGTATTTGGATCAAGTCTCAGATCAATCTCTGATAAAAGTGAAAAACCTAGGTAAATTTTATCTCAGTATTTGAAAAAGGCTGGAACTCTACATACTTCAACTAAATTCCTAGCCTCCCTACAACTAAGTGTGACTGTGTATAAGAAAGTTGCTTGCCCTCTACCTGATTCCTCTCTTCCTCCCTGTGGGGAAGTTGGGGTTCCTATGGCCAGGATCCTCACTGAACTTAAACCACCTGATGATGTAACTGGCCTGTTGCTAGGCTACTGCTCCCACACCTTTAGGCAATAAGCTATTACTGCACTTATAGAGAGCTCGGCCCAGTGCTCTGGGCGTAGGCAGAGACGCTAGTGCTCGACCTACCACTGGGAGAACAAGCCAGGTAATAAACCCTTTCACCCCAAAGAACGTTTGCTGTCATTTTTCTTTGGTCACATTGAGTGCATAGCAAACTTGCCCAGGGCTGAAACCTATTGGCAAGACACTCCCTCTTGTGGACTGGATGGTGCACAGAGTTCTGCCAGCCAGCTTTGACCATGCAAACAAGGGCAACACCATACGTAATGACAGAGCAAGCTAGAAGGGACCTGCATCCCGAACAGCTTCATGGTGCAGAGCCATTCTTAACATCCTGAACCACCTCTGATTGCTGCACTTGCACTATTATGGGAGAGCACGAACTTCTGTTTCCTTCATGGAAATGTGTTTTGTCTCTCTGTTAAAGCCTGTGCTCTAACTTAAATGTTTTCAAACATTTTGTCTCCTATAAAAACTTTAAAAATCTGTATCTCCCCCAAATTTTAAAGTTGACTTTTATTTGCTTTTTACATTTTAAAATAACTCTGCAAGAGTACCATTTCTGCTCTATTGGCTTACCACAAAAGCTTTTTAAAATATGTCTTCATCAAAATTTTTAAGCTACACATTACTTACACAATTTAAGGTAAATGTTCCCATGTTTAATGTAATTGACAAAAACACTTCTCATCATGAAATCAATCAGCCAATCAAAACTACCTTCTGTCAGAAAATGCAATTTTGTTTTTAAATTTCATAAGTGTTAGCCAAGCCAATCTCAGAAGGCCCTGCCCGGAGGAGCACACACTCCGTCTTAGCCCTGTGAATGGCACTGGCTTCCATCACCAGGGGCTCACAGCCCATCACTGCAGCTTATATAATGCTATCACATTTGCTAAAATTGCTTCTAGGGTAATTAATTTACTATAAATGGGAGACTTGTTTTAGATATTGACAGGTTAGGTTTTTCAGAATAAACTTCGTTGAAACTATTAAACATGTTGGTTAAACTACGTTTTAGAAATCTCAAAAGCTTTAAGGACAGCTGACAAAATAGTAAGGAATTATTATTCCAACAACTAAAAGAAAGTCCTTCATAGAAGCAAAGGGGTGAACTGGAACTTCCCAGGCACATAAAAATACATTTTCAGACAGGCAGATCTAACACAACCTTTAGGGAAGACAGCATGTAACCCAGCAAAAGGAGAATAAAATAATATAAATGTATCCCAATTTTTAATATCAATGTTTGCATTTAAAAAGATGACTCACATTTAAAGGTATCAATACATCTATAGCTAGTAGAAGGAAATATAAACAGCTTATACACACTCTGCATAATTGATAGTTTTATACACATAACCCTATATACTAACCAACAATCTCCAGAGGGAACGCACTAGTCTAGACAGCAGAAACAGTTTTTAAAATGAATCAAATTTAAGATTCCCAAGTCAGAGCTTCATGTGGTGGAAATTCGTATGCACTAAGATGAAATCTGAGGTATTTATTACACTGAAGATATTTAACTCTGCTCCATGCCAGCCATGAGTGACAAGGCTAGAGATTCCACTGTTGGAAGAAAACAAGGTTAAAAAAATAGGTTTAAATATTTGAAAATGTCTAAATAAGGCTTTATTAAATTCAGAACTAAAAGTACATAGACTTTCCTATTTTTAATTAAAATACTGATTATTTTTAACATAATGTAGATGATAATCTTATGTACATATTGAGAGAGTATGACATGTATATTTCAGATCATTTTAATTTTGAAAACAAAAAATTTGAGCATTTCACTGAACAAATCACATCTGTCTTATATATCATAAAAGCTGGAGTTCCTAACATGCCATGTTCTAACCTATGAATGAAATCTACTTGCATAACCACCACTCAGTGCAAAAATGGACAAATGCATTAATGTTTCCTCTTACACTTCTAACACAGTATTTTTAAAAATGTCCAGCTACTCCTAATGAATGTAGTACAATTGAATTTTCAGACAATGGAGAGAATAACCCTGCAAACTTTTCCAAAAACGCTTTGCAGAGATACTCCTTAGTCCTTTGTTGCTGCAGATATCAGCTCTCTTCTCCATGAGTCATCCATGGACCTCTGCCTGTCTCACATACTGTGTTTGCACCTGTCAAGCTTTCATTTCCCTGTGGAGAGGCAGACTTGGGAGCTCCTAAACTGCTAAACAAACAAACAAAAAAACCCCCACCACCCCTATCTTTTCAGAAGGCCTAGTTACAAAAGCTACATACCATAACATGATAGTAAATTATGACTGCAATCTACTCTGCCATTTGCTTTTGTAGTTTTAGAAATACACAGGTGTAACAAATGATATATTAGAAAGCAGGATTTTCAGTCTCAGTGTTTTATGTTTAACACCCACTTGCCCTACTGTAATTCTGAAAAACCAAACCAAAAAAAAAAAAAAACAGGTCAAACACATGGCACAACGGCTAAGGAACTTTCCAGGTTTAAAATTGGGGGCAGTTCTTAGTTTTTCATGAGGTCAGCACCAAAACAATCATACTAGACCTAGCTACAAGGACACATAAAAGCAGGACTAATTCATCACGATGAACTCACAATGGGGAAAGGATCCTCTACAGACGGCTTTGTTTAGAATGGTTACAAGAAACATGTGGCAGTTTTTAAAATCAGACTCCATTTTCTCAATAGATTCCATTCTAGGAAAGAAAGTATATTTCACTTTAAGCAAGTACAGAAGGAGTTAATAGGTAGGCTACAAAATATCTTTGGAGTAATTTCAAAAGTACTTTATTTAGAATCCTAAATCTAGAGAGATTATAAAATATAAAATTTCCTGCCCTACTTTAAAACAAAAACTTTACACGTATCTGAAGGAAAAGTTCACTGGGATATAAAATTGTGCTGTTTCAGGATGGTGATGAGTTCTGGAGCTAGGATACCTACAGATACACCCTTTTCCATTATACAGTTCTGTATTTTTACTTTTCACAAGCACTATTTATTTTTTTGAAATAAACAATACATTAAAACCCTAAATTTTAAAATTGTTGAAAACCTTTTTAGTATGGGAAATATCACATATAGGCAAGTGACAGAGCAGACCTGCATGAACCCACACAGTGTTAAGCAGTCCCCACTGGAACTTAGTAGAAGGTCTCTGTATACAGAGGCTGTACTAATCCCACAGCAAGTACAAATTTTATTTTGGCTTGTTTTTTTCTTGTTAGCCACATGAGGGGAGGTCTTTAGTGTCCTTTATATCCTAACCCAAAGTGGAGGTGTGATCACACCCATAGCCCCACCCCAATTTAGAACAAATTTGAAACACACATTTCAGTCATAAATACCATTATGTGTACATATTAAAGACTCCTTTTAAAGTCATAATACCATTTGCTTAAAAATACTTAACCAATTTTTAATTTCATCAAATAACAATCAGTGCTCAAATTTCACTTTTCTAACATTTTACTTTTCTGCATTAATCAGATCAATGAAGTGCCATAAATTGTGATGATTTACATGCTTAATCCTTCTCACTCCCAGGTTTTTGCTTACAATTTATTTGTTGGAGAAACTGAAGTAGGTGAATTTTAGCAAACAGATGCAGCAGTGTTATTTCCATCTCCACCTCACAGTGACTTGGAAAAAGAAATATGCTCTACACACTTTGAGACAGCAGTAATAAAGACAGCAAGACTTCTTTTTTCAACCCTGCAAATAGGAACTGCACCTTAGTTTCTTTGTTTAGAGTACACTGATTCAGCCATAGATTAAGATTTTAAATCAGACTTGCACTACAACGAATTCTGACTTCTTTCCTGACACCAAGTACAAGCCATTATCCTATCAGCCAGTCAGCCAGACCAGCACTTTTATTTCAGGGAAGTAATAGCAGCATTATCATTACATTAACTTTACTAACAAGACAGGGACAAATACCGAACTGTACATTCAAGTTACCAACAGATGATGGCACTAGATAGGAAGAGCAAGCTCCTGGTTCCACACTGGCCTCTGACTTCAGGGCATTTGCCTTTCTGTGAGATAGGTATGAATAATAAACACTCTAAAAGTAAAATACATGATCTTTTAGAGCTCATCTAAAATTTAACTTTGGACTCTAGCATGATGTCCAGAATTTGCTTTAAAATAATTCTGTAAGTATGAGTAGGGGTGGGTGGTAAACACACCATAACCAGTCATCGCTGGTAATTGCTGAAGTGGGGTAAGGGGTTTGTCATGCCATTCTTTCTACTTCTGTGTATGTTTGAAGGCATTCACAATAAAAATTTAATAAAGCCTATATAACATAACATGAATATAATCTAAAGATATCTGCTTATCTTAATTAAAAGACAAGATTTTTGCTATTGTTTTACTGCTCATAAAAGAATCACATAATTCTTGATGTCACCTGCTTTAGGTGAAGAAATTCAATCCTTCAATCTTCTCTTAAATATAAGTGATATGTGATATATTGCCAAGATGGAAAAAAAGGCTCCCAGAATGAATCCAGTTAAAAAGGGAAACTGCAATGGTCACAACACAGAAGGTCTGCAAGCCACATACTTACTGCCAAGCTCCCAGGCCCGCCTGCCAGCCGTCTGCAAACATGAGAGCCAAATTTAATACCTTCATGATGGCTTCCTTCACAAAACTGACCTGGAGATCAAAGCCACAGACAATACATGGGCTCTGTAACTATGTCTGAACACACCATCACCAATTTTTATTTAAATGAGTCAGAGAAAAAGCCCATCATTGCAATGACTGCCTTCTCTGTGATAAGGGGGCAACAGCCTCTGAACGAAGTGCTTTGAGGACTGGGACGCAAACGTAATGTACCTGCAATGCACGTAGTGTGAGGAGCAGTTTCACCCACAGAACAAGCCACGGTTTCCTGGGATGGCCATTTAAATTCACCAATGAAATGGAGCAAGGAATTCCAATGACTGTAAAATTATTTAATCCCAAGAATCACACTAGGCTAAACTAAAGCACTATCATTCCACAGCTGCAGCTCCTATTTTCTACTTGGGTCCAAGTGCAGTACAGAGTACACAGGTCACAGTATATCTCATTGGTTTCTCTCAGATATGACTGCCTGTAATATGGTACAAATTTGTAACCGCATTTGATTTGGTCCTTCCTTAAAGAATATTCTGCACAACGGAAGCTTAGTACATATAAAATTCCAAAGCAGAGAGACCATCTCACGTACCTTTTCTCTCAGCAAACATCGATCATGAATGGTGGACAAATATCTATAGTGAATTTTAATCAACTGATCTAAATCCTTGGCTTCTTCAACTTGATGTTGAAATTCCAGCCCTGTACTGTGAAGAATCTTGGAAGAGAAAAATGCGAAGTTTAATCAGCAGATGTCTTCTTTGATGACTTGTATGTCAGACACAAAACTTTTTTACCAACTTCTCCTCTCAAATTCTTCCTTCAATAATTGCATCTTCGATGTTTATAAAGGACCTTCTCTAAAGATTAGTGTTCCTATCCTAGAATGAAGGGGGCCGGTCCTTTCGGTCATTCACTTGCACAGCGAATAAATGCCTCCCTTTGGACTGACAGACCATTCCTGGTGGGGAGGGGCAAGTACATCAAACAGTATAGAAAATGCACTGATTTTTAAAAAACAATTATCAGGTAAATTGAATCTGTAAGTTTTTATAAGTCCTACTGTTTGTTATTTATTTTTCCTTAAAAGAAGCATAGATGTACTTCAAATAGACAATAAAAACCAAAATAAGTAAAAACTTAATCTCCTAGCACTTACTCTCAAAAATTAAAGGTGTAAGACTGGCCCTCTGAAAGCCACTCACGAGTTGGAAGCAGAGAGCACATTTTATGTACCATGTCTAAAACACAGGTTCCAAAGGCTCACTTCATCCAAACAAAATGGGTTTTAAAGCTTGTGTACTAGAATGACTACACGAGTTTTTTCAGCATTTTAAGCCCCAAACGAAGCTCCCTGATAATACTGCTTCTGTTCAAGTATCTAAACTCTTCTTCCAGACTTCCTCTAAATCTGATTTTAAGACATGTAAGAAGAGCAGTTTCATTTACTTTGTAATGAGTTACTTCTTGTGTTTAAGAAGATAGTATACAATCTGGCTGCACCTTCCTCCTTACACCCCACACTAACCTGACAGATTTTTGCTGTTACTAAAAATTGAAGCCATTTTCCAGGGACAGCTGCATCACTACTGATACTGAAAGGGCTGTGCAGCAGGCTGGGAGGCAATTCCAGGAGAGGGGTTGCCCCAGGAGGACACTGGGCATCAGGGACGGCAGTCTTGGGGTTCACATGCTCTGGCACGTTAAGAAAAAAATTTCCTCTGCTGCCATGTTATTTTATAATCAATTTTTTAATATGTACTATTTTCACCTTTACAGTCTCCAAGTATTCTGTGGGCTCCTTTGAACTTATAAATGTATCACAAGGCATTCTCTGTGAATAGCTGTATACAAGGTAACAAGGTGGAAGAGGACAGACAGACACGAACCCTGGTCATGATGTAGTTGTGTAAGCTGTTCACAAAGTGCATGAGCTTCACTCTTAAGAGGAACATGCGATGGATCTGCTGTCTTACTGGCTCCTTCTGCGGTCCAAACTGTGCAGCTGTGTCTTGTTCACATAAAAGTCCTTCTTTGAGTTGGGGTTTTTTGGCAGTACTTGCTAGCTCTGTAACAGATTGAAAGAGCTGAGTGGGTGGAAAAGAGTATATAACCAAACCCCACCAGAGCTGCACAGGGTGGCTCTGGGTGTCATTGCCAGTCCTGCAAAGGGCACTCTGTCCAAGGCGCAGAGGGACCCACCTTCAGACTCTAGAAAGGGAAGCAGTAAAAGGTCCCCATGTCCCCTTGATTATCAATGGTATTAAAATGTAAATGCGAAGTCTCATTAACTTGTCATTAAAAATGTTTGCATTACCTAAGAATATTTATTGTTGCTAAATTCCTAATCAAGTTATTTTATTTCAGACTGACTATAGTACAATTTCCTGGCATTTCACTCAGGCAAGTTAATTCTGAAAACTGTAAAACCTGCTATAAATTCATGTTATTTGGGCACTTGTGTATACATACAAAATGACCAGAGAAAACCCACTTCTTTTTTTTAGGGCTAAAATTATAATTTACCTGTTAAAAGTACATCTTACCACCAAATAGTAGAACATCCAGACTATATTTTGCCCATTTTATTTGCAATAAGAGGAGGAACACCTGATTATAAATTTTTTGACATTCCAAGCTTATAACAATGTCCACTGGCCATGGGACCTATGAAAACAAAACCAGAAAATTAGGGTAGAAAGTAACCTATTACTTGCATGTTTTAATTTTAATAGAAAATAATGTTTTTACAAAGAATATAAGCACATACCTTATAGCTGAGGGCCAAACCATCTAAGGTATGAACAGGGAGTTTCTTCTTAGCTGTGTCAATATTTTCAAAAGATATAGATAGACTAGATAAAGAAATTCCAGTTTTAGTTTGTGAAAGTACTATGCTCATATAAATGCTTTTTTAAAAAAGCCATTAGCACTTTAACACTTATATCACATTCCAAAAAAGACACTGTATTTCATAAAAGGAATGCAGGAATTCCAATGAAGGTGTATTTTTTAGCCTATGTACTAAAACAGGAATTTGGTTTTAGAAATAGGAAGGAGGGGCAATCTTAAGGTTTAGTTAGCTATAAGAGAACAGCTTAACAAGTGCATTAATTAAGAAAAAAGATAGTCAGCAGAGATGATACAATGTTAACAGGCTGAGTGCTTAATTTTGGTAGAATTCATCAGGCCATAGGCTCAAAAGGACCCTCTGTGGAGGGCTGTGGAGGGGTACTGCTCTCTTCACCCAGAAGGGAATGCATGTACAAGAACACTGCTGAGAAGGGGGTCTGCTCCTACAGCCTCACATTGCTCTGTTTCCTCACACACATTTGAAAGTGACTCTCAACAGAAAGAAAGCAACTAACACAATGCATGGAAATGTCCCTGCGCCAGGCACTATTTGGGTACTGTCCTCATGCATTTAATCCTCAGAGTGGTCCTATCAGTGGACTGAAAAATTATATAACTCTCCACGGTTTGAGGCACCCAGTGCTAATGCCCAGAGGCAGCCCATGGAGGGTTTTAGTGGGAGAGGCAGGGATTTAACCTCACAACCAGAGAGGTAAAGAGTGGTGTGACTTACAAATTAGCTGGTTCATTCTATGTGACAGGCACCAGAATTTTCTTTATCTCATAGGTCTGGTACATGTGCACCCAGTAAGTACTTAGTAGGCACCCACTGAAAACGTATTTGTCAGGTGCCATGCTAAACAGGTGAAAGTATGTTGATCCTTTCTCCCCCTTCAGGGACCCAAAGCCCAGGGCATACATGTGGAGTCATCCTCCTGTCACTAAGAGAAGCTGGATGCTGTACCTACCCAGGCCAGGCAGGGTCTATAGGAGAACAGGCCACTGCTAGGCTGTGCAAATGTAACTGGAAGAAGTGGAACAATTGAAAGGTCCAATGCAGACAGGGTACAGCTCTTGGAGAAACCAGAAATATTCCAAATACCTGAAGGGTAAAGTGTGGTAGGAGAGAACATGCTGTGTCTGTATGTGTCTGTGTACAAGAATCAAGGCTGGGAAAATGAGCCAGACAGTGAAAGTCTTTCTCTCTGGTGAGAAGCAGTTCAGTCCATCAGTTATGAGCCACTAACAAGGATTCTGAGCACAAGTGGTGGAGGGAGCTGCTGGTTTACTGGTGGTCATTCTGGTGGCACTGTAGGGTCAAGTAGGAGGGAGAGAAGCCGAGAGCCAGATGGTCACAGGGAACATTATCCAGAAGGCAGAACTGAGTAAGCAGGGATATGTGGGAGGCAGAAGAGAAGTAGGGTGAGCCGCAGACCACATCATGGCACTGAATGCACAGTGGTGCTTGACCAGCAGAAACAAAGCATGGTTTGGGATGCAACAAAAATGAGCTGTTTCTGATACATGACATTTGAATATAGTCACAAGGTGCTGGCTCTGCAGACATCTAGGCTAAAGGCACTGATTCTCAGTTCATTAAGGGTCATTGAAGCCATCAACATGAACTGGAGATGCCCCAAGCAGGAGTGCTCAGACAGGAAAAGCAGCACCTGTGCCACAGGTGGGTGGAGGCAAGGTCTCACAGGAAACCGCAGAAAGGGCAGCAGGGATATGGGCAGGGTAGAGGGCAGCGCAGCAGCGTGGCACTGGTGTTGGAACCAGGGGCTGGGCTCACTGAGCCCCAAGGCACACAAGGAACTGCAGGAGAAGGGCCCTGGGGTGGCTCATTTGTCTTGAGTTAATCTATAAATGGAATGCCATCTCAATAAAAACACCATCAAGGTTTCTGTTTTGGCAGTTAGACAAGATATTGATCAAGTACTAAATAAGCAAGAATGGCTTGGAAAGCCCTATTAAATAGGGTGCTACTAGCATGTGAATAGACAGAACCAGAAAAGAGGATGGAAAAATCTAGAAAGAAACCCGAGTGCATATGAAAAGTTAATAATTAAAGTGTATCTTAAATAAAGGGAGATTTTTTCTCAAAGAAATAAGTGATGGGAACCAATAAGTTATTTGGAGAAAGATAAAACTACATCTATTTCTCGTATTTTTAGGCAGGACAAATTCCAAATGGATCAACATCTAAATGTAAAAAAAAAGCCAAGCATTATGAGAAAAGATAGCTGTACTGTTTCTAACTTGGGAGAGAGTACAATTTTATTAACTATAACTCAAAATCCAGAAGTGATAGGAGAAAGACTGTACATTATTAAAACTAAAAACCACCTGCCCGACAAACAACAACAAAATTGTTATACCATAAGCAGAATTAAAAGACCAACATCAAATTGGGAAACATTTTCTTGTACATAAAGAGTTTCTAAAAATGGAGACAGTGAACACCGACAACCTGACACTGAGACCGTGGCAGCTGGTGACGGACAGCTAACATGCAAAGAAATGCAAAAACAAACGTATGTGAAGATGACTAAGCTCACTCATAATTAGAAAAATGGAAATTAAAACTACACTGAGATACCATTTCTCATCATCAGACTGACAAAAACCCCTAAGTCTGGCTGGCAACATATCCTGTTGGTGAGGCTGTGGAGAGTTATCTTTACTACACACAGCTGGTGGGAATTAGGGACGACACAGCCTTTACGCAGAGGAATTTGGTGACAGCTAGCAGAATTACACATGCACTTACCCTTTCACCCAGTAATCCCACTCTAGGAATATACTCCAAAGCTATGCTATAAAAATATGAAGTGAAATGTACAAAACTAGTTATTGCATACATGCCTAGCAAAGAGAAACCCAAATGTCCACCAATAGGATACCTGGTTGAAAGCGCACAATGGAAAGCCAATCAGCTTTGTAAAGGAGTGAGGCAAGCTCCCTAGCCTCCAAATGGAGTGGGTCTGGGGTATATTAGGTATGTAAGAAAAATAAGCCAGGTGTTGAGGAGTGCTCATTGCATACTACCTTTTGTGTAACATGTGAGGAGGAAAAGAAAAACATATACATGTATTTCTGGTTCCAAAAAATAAATACTAAGCTTTAAACAAAATCTAATAAAAATGGTTGCCTATAGGGAAGGGAGAAAATGGGCATGAACAGGAGCCAGCTCTCCCTAGAAGTACCTCTGCACCTATGATTCTAACTTAAGAAACGTTTTATGTTTTACATAATTAAGAAACAGAACTGAATCAAGAAAAGAAAAAAAAGGCGATTCCTAGAAGTAGAAAGTAAACTAAAATAATTGTGAACTTGACCCTGTCAAGGTGGCGACATGATCACATGGAGTATCCCAAGTGACTTTGAAACACAGGATACTGATGACTTGAAAATATAGGAAATAAAGCAATCACAAGTCTGTTTTAAACTCTCAGTGGGCATGCTGCTATTATTGTTACTTTGACTCTAATACTACTTATAGAATAAAACTAGTAAGTACGTTAATGTGTTAGTAAGCACTCAACTGAAGAAACACAAAGGAAAATCAAAGAAATTAAAAACTGTAGTCTTTATTATAAATTAGAAATATCAATGAGCTAATAATTCATTTTCTCCTGCATATTTCCTAGCTCTTCTGTCCACTTACAGCCCAGTACTGATGAATACTCTGGCACCCAGAAAGAGGGCTTTTTAAGCCACCAAACAGGAGCAGTGCTCCTGGGGGAGGCACATAGACTCAGGGCAGGAGGCCCACAGGACATCTAACCCTGAAGGCAAGGACACTCTGAGATTACTATGGTGCAATGAAGGGGTTCCCTCTCAGTTAACATGGGGCAGTCTGAGCAACAAAATAACTGTAATAGACTGAAATATATTAAATACAAGAAACTTCGTGAGTTTCTGCTGATAATGAAAAACATAACCTTCCTTGGCTCCCTCTGGGGGATGCTGGGCACCAAATCTCATTATGGAAAGAATCTAGAAGTTGCTTGCTTTTACTAATCACATGATTGATAGAAATTCTGTTTTTATGGAATGATTCAAGGTAATAAAATAATAATAAAAACAAAAGGAATCAAAATAATCTACTAGATGGTTGGTAACCTGGAATGGCTGTGAGAAAAAGGGTGCCTTATCTGGCATGTAATAAATCCTATCTATGATTACTTTGGAAGGACCACTGAGGGAGCTGAGAAAGTAGCTGAGCAGGAACATGGAACAGGAAAAAGGACTGCACGCCACGCGGAAGGATGAGTGTTTGCTATACAAAGATTTAGGGGCAAGAACCCACAGACCTGGCCAGGTTGCTCAGCAGGCAGACTGACAGGGAGAGAAGAGCTGGGTAGCTCCACAGCCAGGCAAAAGCTGAAATAACAGTTTGAAAACATGCAACTCTGCCCACCAAGTGATGGAATCTACTTATCCCTGCACCTGGGCTGGCCTATGACTTGGTTGACCAACAATGTGATGGAAGTGAGGTCTGTGAGGCCTGGAGTTTGGGCCTCAGGAGGTGGTTCTATCTCAGAACACCACATGGGACCACTCCTATGTTAAGCAGTCAGTGCAGCTCACTGGAGGGCAAGGTTGTGGAGCAGGGTAGCCATGTGACTCATCATGTGAGGGAGGCCAGACTCAGGCCACAGGTCCATTTGGTAGGCAAGTCATTCAGCTACCTGCTGCCATAGTTTTTTAGTATGTAAAATAATAATGGTAAAATTCACAGGGTTAGTGAGGATTAAGTAAGATATTATATATAAAAATGCATAGAAGAGTTGTGGCACATAGATCATTTTACAATATTTAAAATAAAAGGTGCCTCCACAGTTTACCATGAACTGTCTTCAGGATATCGCTGTCCTACTGCTTCTTGGAGCTGGACATTAAGGAAAGACACATTCTGCCAGGTTTCCTTTTCTCTTATTTTATCAAAAATTGATGTGTAGAAGTCATACATGGTATCTCCACCTTCCATTAAGAAAAAATTTCTCATGGCCTGCAAGTACTCAACCAACCTGAACAGAGAGGAAGTAAGCAACAGAAAGATCTTAAGCTTTTAAGACAGGATTTATATGCTAACACTTTTAGTGAAACAGGTTTATATTCTCTACTTACTAAACTCAGAAATACTAACACCTCTTAAAGACCTTTTAAATAATAAAAATAGAATTTATGTTTTAAGTTACTTTTCCATAACACTGTAGAAAATTGGGCAAAGTCACAAAACTGGAACAAAAAAAGTTAATCCAAATCCTATCATTCATACTGAATTTCCACTGTTACTATGTGAGATACTTTTCAGCCTTTTTACTATGCATTAAAAAAATTATGGTTCCTACCACATTATATAGCCTGCTTTTTATGCTTAAAGAATATTTTGTTATTTAAAACTGTATAAATATAACTTGAATGAACTTTACAAAGCTCATATATAATACAATATGCTGTATTTTAATACGGATATACCATATGTGTGGATATGCCGTAATTTAAAGAACCAGTCATCTGTTACTAAGTAATTTCATGTTTTTCCCTCTGATAGCAAACTTTGTGATAGGCAATTTTTGTGCAGTAAGGTTTTCTCTTATTTCTCTTGGAAAAGATTCTCAGAAATAAATAACTAAATTTCACAACACAGGCAAGAAAAACACTGATGGTTAATTAACCCTCTTGAAATAAAATTGTTTATTGCATATCCATTTCCTACTCTCAGAAAAATTAACTTGAAATACAGGTTTTTAAAATAATTTGAACCATTCTTAAAGTACAATAAACTACTGTCTACTTCCAAAACTAAACCCTTATACCTGTAATCTTTTTTTAGAGTTCGCATGAGGTTTCCACAGCAATCTAAATACTGCTTATCAATATGAGGATAGAGGCAAGATCTCAGTGTTAACTCAAAAGTCTGGCACGTCACAGATTCTGATGATCTATCCACACATATATCTCCACCAGCAAACTTCTCATGAAAGTCACTCTGTTCCAAATACAACCTTTAAAGATAAAAACATCAATCTTCTTTTTATGAGTTACTGTCAACAGAATAGTCTTAAATCAAAATTCCAGGTTCCCACTTTTTACCTTTAATCTTAAAATTACTAAGTATTACAGAAATAAACTCCCCCCCTGACAAATATCCTTTAAGTGAAGCACTTGTTCAGTCACTGCTGCCTTTACAGTCAAGTAGTGAGTAGGTCTTTCGAGCCACTAAAGTCATGGGCAGTGAATGACAGCCATCAGACAATAGGGCACTGCGTGGGTAATTAATGACTTACTCCAGGCTAAGTGCATGAAAGCACCTAATGGCCAAGATGAACTTTATGCAGAAGGAGGGGCCGTGATCCAGCTTTCCACAATCATCTTCTGCATGAGTGACAGACAGCACTCCCCATGGGCCTGGCACATGATAGTCTGTAACTCACAAACAACAAGGCGGCCAAACAGTACAGTCTAAAATAATTGAACACAGTATCTTCTTGTATTCCATTCATTAGTAATGGCTAACAGTTTTTATTTTTAAGGCTGGAAAGCCCTACCTGACAAATAAAAGTTAGTGAATATAGCAAAGATCTGCATTTTAATCACAGAAAATCTTGCAGATGGTTATCACCTTGCAAAGTTAATTGCCAGCAGTGGATCGTGAATGTCATCCAGTTCGAGATGCCTGTCAGCGATGGACTGCATCTTAATTAGATTCTCTTTGGTCACCTGCTGCTCAGTGAGGACCTGCGCAGTGGAATCTTCTCCATGTCGAAGACGTGACTGCACAGATTCCAAAAAGAGGGTATACAAGCTTTTTCTTTCTGCATCTGAAAGATAAAGGAATATATAAGGTAAACCATGTTCTGGTAAATAATACTACGTAATATTAAGAATGTTATGTAATTCCATCTTAATACAGCCTGGTATTTTTCTGTTGGCCTAGGAGGATAGGTGTATGCCTGTTTCTTTACCTTTATACTAAAGGACCCTACAGAACCTTTACCTTTACAGTAAAACTAAGTTTTCTAGCCCATTAGACAATCGCAAAATTTATGGTTAAATATTCCAAGTGTAAGCTAATTTTTTCTGAATAGAGTAATACCCTAAGCAGGATGCTTAGAAGTTAATACCATTCTGGATAGCACTATGGTGACACAAATAGGAGCCACAATTTATTGAAAAGAACACTTCTGACAGTGGCCCTGAAAAGTTCATATTACTCAGTCAAACTGGAAATATTCCACAGTGAAAATACTACTTAAAGTAGATACAATAATACAAAATAATTAGTGTAACATTAGGGTGATTTACAAATATAACACTAAGGTCACATATACACTTTTTAAGTATTCTTAGTCAGTTGACAGAACTTTAAGTATATTGCTTAAATTGCACAGAAAAAGACCAGATATTATTATAAAGATTTTTTAATATCAATGATCAAATAAACTGCTCACCAACAAATTCTTATCTGCCAAGGTTTCTGGTCCTCAAGAGCTAATAAATGCTTTGCTACATTAAGAAATACCAGAGAATTATTTTTTAAAGGACCAGTCCAAAGGAATCAAGAGTAAGAAAAATGCATGTGGAATTAATTATACTGTCTTTCAAACATGGTGCTAAAAGTTTCCAAGGCGAACAATCTTTTTTCAGTCAGGAGCAGCATGGTTTATTAATTTGATGATAATGACAATTTCCATGAAGAAAAAGGTTTTGATAACTTTCAAACTACGAAATAATTATGTATCTCAGGAGGCCAAGTGTGAAGAGTGCAGCTGCCCCAATGCCGCAGGAGATACATAAAGGGACCCCCCACCTCTGGCCGTTGCCTGGCATGTGGTGCTCTCCGAACACTGCAGGTTCTTCAGCAGCTGCATTGACTTCCCAGCCATTATGATCTGCTTAAGGACAGGTTTGAGGAAGGACACCATGGTGTGCTGCCTGCCATAGGGTCCCTGCTCACTGCCAGAGCTTGCACTAGCGTTATCACTCATTTTTTCTTCATTTTCTGTCTTTTCCGACACGCTGTATAGTGTGTACGTTGCATACCAGAAGTCTCTGTGATTTACCGGAACATTTTTGTTTCTAGGGATTCAAAAGAATTTTATATTTTAATTTTTCTTCCTTAAAAAAACAGTATTCTGTTCTCCAGACATTCCCAAACACAGTAGTATCAACTTAGCAAAACAAAGAAATTTCAGCCAAAATGGGGCAGAGCTTTTACCTGACTTCAGTTTAACACAGAAAAATGGATAAATACTCTGAATGGCACAGATAAAATTTAAGTAAAAGACTTCTGGGAAAATGGCGGCATGAGCAGGGCGGTGGAAATCTCCTCCCAAAACCAAATATATTTATGAAAATGCAACAAATACAACTATTCCTAAAAGAGAGACCAGAAGATACACGACGGCACCCAGTCTGCAGCTACACCTGAGAGGACTTGGCACCCCGCGAGGCGGGTAAGACACGGAGCTGTGACCTGGTGGGACCTGAGCACTCCCCCACCCCAGCGCACCGCCGGGAAGAGAGGATTCAGAGCAGGGAGGGAGTGGAAGCACAGGCCCGCCAAATAACCAGTCCTGGTGATCTGCGCCAGGACCACTGACACACTTCGCGCAGTGTATCGGAGATTGGAGAGGTTGAGAGCAGGATCCAAGAGACAGGTCCACTCAGCCAGTTCCCCCGGACAAAAGAAAAACGCGTGCTTTTTTAGGGGTCTTAAAGAGACAGGCGCCTGACGGAAGAGCAGGATCATCCCAGCGCACTCAGCCAAGCAGGCTGGGAGTCCCGGGGAATTTCGGTCCCCTTGGACGGAGGCTCGGAAAGGCAGTCAAACCGACCTTCCCACAGAAATCAGCAGTCTCCCACTCACTCCCTCCCCGGGGACAGTCACAAAGGGCCCAGGAGAGCAGTATGGCTACGGAATAGTGGAGCAGCAGCGCCACCTACAGGATGCTCACTGAAACTACACCCAGCAGGTGTGCTTTTTTTTCTCTATTTTCCTTTCTTCTTTTTTTATTTTCCTGACCACTTCTATCGCCATGAAAAGACAGAGGAATATGGTACAAACAAAGCTTACCCAGACAACCCCAGAACAGACAACCCCAAAGAGGGAGCCTGATGGGATGGACATGCACAATCTTCCTGAAAAAGAATTCAGAATAAAAGTCATAACCATACTGATGGATCTACACAGAAATATGCAAGAGCTAAGGGAGGAAGTGAGGGAAGTGAGGAAAGACAGTGCAGAGATGAGACAAGCAATCGACGGGCTTAGCAGCAGACTGGATGAGATGCAAGAGACTGTTAATGGAATAGAAATCAGAGAACAGGAATACAGAGAAGCTGAGGCAGAGAGAGATAAAAGGATCTCTAGGAATGAAAGAATTCTGAGAGAACTGTGTGAAACTTCCGGGAAGATGGCGGGGTGAGCAGGGTGGCAGAAATCTCCTCCCAACACTATATTTATCTACAAAAATACAGCAAATATAACTATTCCTAAAAGAGAGATGAGAATACACAGAAAAGCGCACACCGTGCAGCTACACCCGAGAGGACTCGGCACCCCAAGAGGCAGGTAAGATACGGAGCCGTGACCCGGCGGGACACGAGCACACACCCACACCAGCGCACCAGCGGAAGGAGAGGATTCGGAGCCAGGACGGAGTAGAAGTACACCCCACGAAATAACCAGCCCCGGTGATCTGGGCGGGGAGCACTGACATACACAGCACGGTGTAGTGGAGACTGGAAGACACAGGGGCAGGATCTGAGTGGGGAACGCGCCAGGGTGCTTGCAGCCACTTCCCGGAAAGGAAAAAAAAAAAAGAAAAGCACGCAATTTCTTCAGCGATCTTAAAGAGACAGGAGCCCCGCAGAGGAGCCGGATCACCCCGGCACACTCAGCCCAGCAGGCTGTGAGTCCTGAGGAGTTTCGACTCCTTAGCTGGCGATTGGGAAAGGGTGTCCGCACATCGACTTGCAACAGATATCAACAGCCTCCCATTCATTCCCACCACGGCCAGAGCTATAAAGGGCCCTAAGAGAGGCGCAGCCATGGCTTCGGAATAGTGAGGCAACAATGCCATCTACAGCATACCCACAAAATCTACTCCCGGTGTGCGTTTTTTGGTTGTTTTGTATTGTTTTTTGTTTTTTCTGTTTGTTTGTTTTGTTTTTTGTTTTTTCTTCTCTTTCTTCTTTTTTCCTTTCTCTTTTTGTTTCTTTCTCTTTCTAAAGTCTCAAAGAGCCCAGCTTACATACTTGGCAACTACCAGCGACCAACTACTTCTATGGCCATTAAAAGAAAGAGGATTAAGGTCCAGACTAAGATCAACCAGACAACCAAGGAGAGGGAGCCTGAAGGGATGGAATTGCAGTCTTCCTGAAAAAGAATTCAGAATAAAAGTCATAACCATACTGATGGATCTACAGAGAAATGTGCAAGAACTGAGGGAGGAAGTGAGGGAAGTGAGGAAAGGCAATGTAGAAATCAGAAAAGCGATCGACGGGCTTAACAGCTGACTGGATGAGATGAAAGAGACTGCTAATGGAATAGAAACCAGAGAACAGGAATACAGAGAAGCTGAGACAGAGAGAGATAAAAGGATCCCTAGGAATGAAAGAATATTAAGAGAACTGGGTGACTAATCCAAACGGAACAATATTCGCATTATAGGAGTACCAGAGGAAGAAGAGAGAGAAAAAGGGATAGAGAGTGTCTTTGAAGAAATAATTGCTGAAAAATTTCCCACGCTGTGAAGGAAATACTCTCGCAGTCCACAGAAGCCCACAGATCTCCCAACACAAGGGACCCAAGGAAGACAACACCAAGACACCTAATAATTAAAATGGCAAAGATGAAAGGTAAAGACAGAGAATTAAAAGCAGCTAGAGAGAGAAAAAAGATCACCTACAAAAAAAAACCCATCACACTATCATCAGACTTTTCAACAGAAAACTTACAGGCCAGAAGAGAATGGCATGGTATATTTAATGTAATGAAAGAGAAGGGCCTCGAACCAAGAATACTGTATCCAGCACGATTATCATTTAAATATGACGGAAGGAATAAACAATTTCCAGACAAGTGAAAGTTGAGAGAGTTTGCCTCTCATAAACCACCACTACAGGATATCTTAAACGCACTGCTATAGAGGGAAGCACCTCTAAGGCTAAAAAGATGTCACCAGAGAAAATAAAATCATAGCAAAGAAAGCAGACCATCTAAATACTAACTAAAGGCAAAGAATAAAACACCTAGTATATAAAGAATGGAGAGGGAAGAATAAGAAGGGAGAGAAATAAAGAAACATCAGACAGTATTTACAATAACTTCACAAGAAAGTTAAGTTAGATTGTTAGATAGGAAAAAAGCAACCCTTGAACCTTTGGTAACAACGAATCTAAAGCCACCAATGGCAATAAGTACATACATATCAATAATCATCCTAAATGTAAATGGACTGAATGCACCAATCAAAAGACACAGAGAAAAAGAATGGATAAAAAAGCAAGGCCCATCTATATGCTGCTTACAAGAAACTCACCTCAAACCCAAAGACATACACAGACTAAAGTGAAGGGACGGAAAAAGATATTTCCTGCAAACAACAAAGAGAAAAAAGCAGGTGTTGCAGTATGTATCAGACAAAATAGATTTCAAAACAAAGAAAGTAGCAAGAGATAAAGAAGGATATTACATAACGATGAAGGGGTCAGTCCAACAAGAAGATATAACCATTATAAACATATATGCACCCAACAAAGGAGCACCAGCATATGTGAAACAAATACTAACAGAATTAAAGGAGGAAATAGCAATGCATTCATTTTAGGAGAATTCAACACACCACTAACTCCAAAGGACACATCAACCAGACAGAAAATAAGTAAAGACACAGAGGCACTGAACAACGCACTAGAACAGATGGGCCTAACAGACATCTACAGAACTCTACACCCAACAGCAGCAGGATACACATTCTTCTCAAGTGCACATGGAACATTTTCCAGAATAGACCACATACTAGGCCACAAAAAGAACCTCAGTATATTCAAAAATATTGAAATCCTACCAACGAACTTCTCAGATCACAAAGGTATAAAACTAGAAATAAATTTTAGAAAGAAATCAAAAAGGCTCACAAATACATGGAGACTTAACAACATTCACCTAATTAATCATTGGGTTAACGACCAAATCAAAACAGAAATCAAAGAATATATGGAGACTAATGACAACAACAACACAAAGCCAAAATTTCTGTGGGACACAGCAAAGGCAGTTCTAAGAGGAAAGTATATTGCAATCCAGGCCTATTTAAAGAAGGAAGAACATTCCCAAATGAATAGTCTAAAGACACAATTACTGAAATTGGAAAAAGAAGAACAAATGAGGCCCAAAGTCACCAGAAGGAGGGACATAATAAAGATCAGAGGAGAAATCAATAAAATTGAGAAGACTAAAACAATAGAAAAAAATCAATGAAACCAAGAGGTGGTTCTTTGAAAAAATAAACAAAATAGATAAACCCCTCGCCAGACTCATTAAGAGAAAAAGAGAATCTACACACATAAACAGAATCAGAAATGAGAAAGGAAAAATCATGATGGACCCCACAGAAATACAAAGAATTATAAGAGAATATTATGAGAATCTATATGCTAACAAGCTGGAAAACCTAGAAGAAATGGACAACTTCTTAGAAAAATACAACATTCCAAAACTGACCAAACAAGAAACAGAAAAACTAATCAGACCAATCACCAGCAATGAAATTGAAGCAGTAATCAAAAAACTACAAAAGAACAAAACCCCGGATTAGACGGATTCACCTCTGAATTCTACCAGACATATAGAGAAGAAATAACACCCATTCTCCTTAAAGTTTTCTAAAAAACAGAAGAGGAAGGAATACTTCCAAACTCATTCTATGAAGCCAGCATCACTGTAATACCAAAAGCGGGCAAAGACCTCACCAAAAAAGAAAACTACAGACCAATACATCCCTTATGAAAGTGGATGCAAAAATACTCAACAAAATATTAGCAAACCGAATTCAAAAATACATCAAGAGGATCATACTCCATGATCAAGTGGGATTCATCCCAGGGATACAAGGATGGTAGAACATTCGAAAATCCATCAACATCATCCACCACATCAACAAAAAGAAGAACAAAAATCACATCATCATCTCCATAGATGCTGAAAAAGCATTTGACAAAATTCAGCATCCATTCATGATTAATACTCTCAACAAAATCGGTATAGAGGGCAAGTACCTCAACATCATAAAGGCCATATATGACAAACCCACAGCGAACATCATACTTAACAGCGAGAAGCTGAAAGCTTTTCATCTAAGATGGGGAACAAGACAGGGATGCCCACTCTCTCCACTGTTATTCAACATAGTCCTGGAGGTCCCAGCCACGGCATTCAGACAAAACAAAGACATACAAGGCATCCAGATTGGTAAAGAAGGAGTCAGATTGTCACTATTTGCAGATGACATGATATTGTATATAAAAAACACCAAAGACTCTACTCCAAAACTACTAGAACTAATATCTAAATTCAGCAAAGTTGCAGGATACAAAATTAACACACAGAAATCTGTTGCTGTCCTATACACTAACGATGAACTAACAGAAAGAGAAATCAGACAAACAATTCCATTCACAATTGCATCAAAAAGAATAAAATACCTAGGCATAAACCTAATGAAGGAAGTGAAAGACCTGTACTCTGAAAACTACAAGACACTCCTAAGAGAAATTAAAGAGGACACTAACAAATGGAAATTCATTCCATGCTCTTGGCTACGAAGAATAAATATTGTCAAAATGGCTATACTACCTGAAGCAATCTACAGATTCAATGCAATCCCTATCAAATTACAAACAGCATTCTTCAATGAACTGGAACAAATAATTCTAAAATTCATATGGAACCACAAAAGACCCCGAATAGCCAAAGCAATCCTGAGAAGGAGGAATAAAACGGGGAATTACGCTCCCTGACTTCAAGCTCTACTACAAAGCCACAGTAATCAAGACAATTTGGTATTGGCACAAAAACAGAACCACAGACCAGTGGAATAGATAGAAAATCCAAACATTAACCCAAACTTATACAGTCACTTAATATTTGATAAGGGAGCCTTGGATATACATTGGGGAGATGACAGCCTCTTCAGCAGCTGGTGTTGGAAAAACTGAACAGCTACATGTAAGAGAATGAAACTGGACTACTGTCTAACTCCATACACAAAGGTAAACTCAAGGTGGATCAAAGACCTGAATGTAAGTCATGAAATCATAAAACTCTCAGAAAAAAATATAGGCAAAAATCTCTTGGACATAAACATGAGCGACTTCTTCATGAACATATCTCCCCGGGCAAGGGAAACAAAAGCAAAAATGAACAAGTGGGACTATATCAAGCTGAAAAGCTTCCGTACAGCAAAGGACACCATCAGTAGAACAAAAAGACACCCTACAGTATGGGAGAATATATTCATAAATGACGTATCTGATAAGGGGTTGAGATCCAAAATACATAAAGAACTCACGCACCTCAACAAACAAAGAGCAAATAGTCCAATTAAGAAATGGGCAGAGGACATGAATAGACACTTCTCCAAAGAAGAAATTCAGATGGGCAACAGGCACATGAAAAGATGCTCCACATCGCTAATCATCAGAGAAATACAGATTAAAACCACAATGAGATACCACCTCACACCAGTGAGGATACAACATCCAAAACACAAACAACAACAAATGTTGGCAAGGATGTGGAGAAAAGGGAACCCTCCTACACTGCTGGTGGGAATGCAAATTAGTTCAACCATTATGGAAAGCAGTATGGAGGTTCCTCAAAAAACTCAAAATAGAAATACCATTTGACCCAGGAATTCCACTCCTAGGAATTTACCCTAAGAATGCAGCAGCCCAGTTTGAAAAAGACAGATGCACCCCTATGTTTATCGCAGCACTATTTACAATAGCCAAGAAATGGAAGCAACCTAAGTGTCCATCAGTAGATGAATGGATAAAGAAGAGGTGGTACATATACACAATGGAATATTATTCAGCCATAAGAAGAAAACAAATCCTACCATTTGCAACAACATGGATGGAGCTAGAGGGTATTATGCTCAGTGAAATAAGCCAAGCCGAAAAAGACAAGTACGAAATGATTTCACTCATATGTGGAGTATAAGAACAAAGAAAAAAACTGAAGGAACAAAACAGCAGCAGACTCACAGAACCCAAGAACGGACTAATAGTTACCAAAGGGAAAGGGACTGGGGAAAATGGGCGGGAAGGGAGGGATAAGAGGGAACAAGGGGCATTACGATTAGCAGATGTAATGTTGGGGGGGCACGGGGAGGGCAGTACAACTCAGAGAAGACAAGTAGTGACTCTATAGCATCTCACTACGCTGATGGACAGTGACTGTAATGGGGTTGGTGGGGGGGACCTGATGAAGGGGGTAGTTTAATCACCATAATATTGCACATGTAATTGTAGATTAATGATACCAAAATAAACTATTAAAAAAAAAAGAAAGTGGTTTGGGTTATAGTGCAGGTGAGAGGGGCGGTTGAAAAGGGCTGGTAAGGGGTGCCGCAAACTCCAATGATAGATATGCAAGAACGGGAGACAGGGCTCTTATAGGAACACAGAACGGAATAAGTAGCTCCGGTGTCGATGAGGAAGGAGAGTTGGGTTCCTGCTACCGTGACTCTTCAGTGGTGATGGCGGTGGCGATTCGAGAGTCCTGGGCCCCACTAATCTTTGTCTGCTAGGCTGAAGATACCGGCTGGGGACGGAGCAGAGTCAACTGGCCCTTGTGCTTCTCTGAGCACTAGGACACTTAACTGCCCAATGTCCAAGGAGGTGGCACTTGGAACAGGGCCCAAGGGGCCTTCTTGGGTTGGGGCAAGCTCTTGCCCAATGGCCTCCTTGGCCGCACCTGTAGCATGGGCTTGATGGTGCTGTCTTCTCAGGCCCTCGGGAGTTGACAGTCACGGGAGGAAAGGCTTTAGCCATCATCTGGTGTTTCAGCTGGTATTTATGTTTTAAGGCTTTCTCATCTCTCCCATTGTACACCTTGAAGGCTACGGCTAAAACTTTGGACTGTGGCGTAAGGGGCCCCCGTTCAAGCTTTTTTAGTTTTGCTCTTATGTCAGGAAAACTTTGAGCAAGAAATAAGTCATTAGGAGTTGCCGCCCCATCAGGATCTAAATTGGTATACTGTAAGAGGGCTTGTGTGAGCCTGTCTAGGAAGGCTGAAGGTTTTTCACCCTTATCTTGAAAGACATTTTGTAATTTTTCATAATTAATGGCTTTATTGGCTGCTTTTCGGAGGCCTGCTACGAGACAGGTAGTAAACTGGTCTCGGTGAATGATAGCTCGGGGATGGTTATAGTCCCATCCTGGGTCTCTATCTGGCACAGCTTCTGGTCCCGTGGGGTGAGTGGGGTTGGTGAGGTGCATGTCATCTGCATGGGCTCTAGCCTGTTCCCAGACTCGCCTGTGCTCTTCGGGCAGGAGGGTCCTGGACATGACGACATGGAGGTCATGGAAGGTGAGATTATAGGATTGGGTGAGGTATTGAAATTCTTTGGTATAGGTTGTAGGGTTAGAAGTGTATGAGCCAAGGCGCTTCTCGATTTGCGAGGGGTCAGAAAGGGAAAAGGGAACGTGTACTCTAATGACACCTTCGGCTCCTGCTACTTCTCTCAGTGGGGCTAAGAGGTGAGTTTTCGCGCATCTGCGAGTGGCGGGGGGACTGGGTGGCAAGGGGGCTGAACAGGGGTCAGGGTGGGGAGAAAGTGGGGTAGGTGCTACAGGGGCTGTGGGAGAAGAAGGGAGGGTTGGAGGGGTGGAGGCAGGCGGTGCACTTGAGGCTGCTGAACTTTGGCCTGCTGTGCGATAAGGAGGGGGGGTTCGTCTGCAGGGTCTGGGTCTGGAGAAGAAGAGCAAGTGTTTGGAGAGCTTAAAGGACGGCAAGGACATGTTTAGGGTGGCAAGAGCTATATAGAGAAGGGTTGTTTTGAAGATAGAAGAAAGCTTGAACATAGGGAATTTCCTTCCATTTGCCTGAATGCTCACAGAAGTTGTGAAGGTCTCGAAGGACCTTAGAATCTAAGGATCCATATTGAGGCCAAATTGTTTTATTGTCTAAAGGATATTGGGAGCCAAATCTGGCTACAGAGCCGAATTAACTTGGAGAGTTTTAGATCTGGATGTAGATGAGAGTTTTGAAATTGTCTAGGAGGCAGCTGAGTGGGGAATCGGCAGGGATGGAGGGGGATGCTCCCATCGTGACTCTTACAGTGGAGTTTCTGTAGCACACCCCCCAGGCATCCCTAGGGGGCTTAGAACTCCGAGAGAAACCCAACTCCAAGTGAAGGGTCATCACCACTGTCACCGGAGAGGTGAGCTTGCCCCGGGCAAGCGTGCCAGCAGGTGCATGGCACCAGGTCTTTTGGCTCCGCCCCGGGCTGTGAGTACAAAAGTACGGAGCCTGATGGAAATGGAAATGGGAGCGGTCTCTTGCCTGCTGGGGACGAGAGGGACTGGGCCATCACTGACCTGCTGTGGGCCTAGTAGGGGTGCAAGAGGGACAGGAGAAACTAGTGGACTGGGGCAAGTCTCCTGCCTGCTGGGGACGAGAGAGACTGGGGCGTCACTGACCTGCTGTGGGCCTAGTAGGGGTGCAAGAAGGACGGGAGAAACTAGTGGACTGGGGGCGTCACTGACTCACTGCAGGTCTAGGGGGAAGTCTCTCACCTGCTGGGGACGAGAGAAACTGGACTGGAAGTGACCAGGGGCACAGTCATGGCTGGGGACAGTCCCCCACCTGCGGTGAGGCCACAAGGGTGCTAGACACTCAACGGTCAGCCCTCAGGCACTCACAGAGGCGTTTTAGTCACTTGATGGGAGAGGGTGACTCACTGCTCCTTTGGCGCGGGTGGTGGATGCCGGAAATGGCGTTCGGGGAGATGGAAGGCGCTGCGGAGGTCCCGTGTCTCTGAAGGAGTTGGGTGCTGGGTACTGCAGGGCAGCTCAGATTCCCGGGGGTTCGGGAAGAGCAGGCTCCTGGGGGGCTCCAATCCGAGTCATGGCACCAACGAAAGGGGGGTTCTTCAGCTACCCGATTCACTCATTCAAGAAGGGCAGACACAAGAACTCCAGTAGCGAAGTTTATTGCCTGAAAGACAGAATGGCTGACTCTAAAGGAGACAGCAGCAGTGGCAGCAAGGGGGAAGCTGCTTATAAAGGAAACTGAGCAGGAAGTTGGTCCGGTGACTTCTATGCATTACGAGGTTCAGGAAGAGGGGGTGTTGATTTGTTGGTTTAAAACAAGTATGTCTTGTACATTTTCCGTAGGTTGAGCTCAGCTGGCGCCGAGTTGCTGGCTGATGTAACATATAAGGTATGTAGGTAAAGAGATGTAGGTACCTTTTATGGTAAAGGTAGGTTACCTTTGCCCTTTATGGTCGGGTGGCTGGTCGTTGCTAGGGGAACTATCTAGGATGAGGGTCACTGGAACAATGGATGGGTTTTTCCAGTACCTCAGCTTAGCTGCAGGTGATAAGGGGGGGGGGGGGGGTGGGCATTTACTATGCCCAGAGGCAGTTCTGGGTTCTAACAACAAGAATAGACACTTCTCCAAAGAAATTCAGATGGCCAACAGGCACATGAAAAGATGCTCCACATCACTAATCATCAGAGAAATGCAGATTAAAACCACAATGAGATATCACCTCACACCAGTGAGGATGGCCAACATCCAAAACACAAACAACAACAAATGCTGGTGAGATGTAGAGAAAAGGGAACCCTCCTCCACTGCTGGTGGGAATGCAAATTAGTTCAACCATTGTGGAAAGCAGTATGGAGGTTCCTCAAAAAACTCAAAATAGAAATACCATTTGACCCAGGAATCCCACTCCTAGCAATTTACCGTAAGAATGCAGCAGCCCAGTTTGAAAAAGACAGATGCACCCCTTTGTTTATCGCAGCACTATTTACAATAGCCAAGAAATGGAAGCAACCTAAGCGTCCATCAGTAGATGAATGGATAAAGAAGATGTGGTACATATACACAATGGAATATTATTCAGCCATAAGAAACAAACAAATCCTACCATTTGCAACATGGATGGAGCTAGAGGGTATTATGCTTAGTGAAATAAGCCAAGTGTAAAAAGACAAATATCAAATGATCTCACTCATATGTGGAGTATAAGAACAAAGAAAAAAACTGAAGGAACAAAAAAGCAGCACACTTACAGAACCCAAGAACGGACTAAAAGTTACGAAAGGGAAAGGAACTGAGGAGGATGGGTGGGAAGGGAGGGAAAAGGGGGGAAAAGGGGCATTATGATTAGCAGAAGTAATGTTGGGGGGGCACGGGGAGGGCTGTACAACTCAGAGAAGACAAGTAGTGATTCTATAGCACCTCACTACGCTGATGGACAGTGACTGTAATGGGGTTGGTGGGGGGGACCTGATGAAGGGGGTACTTTAATAACCATAATATTGCACATGTAATTGTAGAATAATGATACCAAAATAAATTATAAAAAAAAAATTTAAGTTGAAAGTGTCCTGAATTGGAATCAAACAAAATGATTTATTTGGTCTCTTTAGAGGCAGAGTAAAAGATTATCCATTTTGCCATTTCCTGTGAAAGTAATCTTCAGACTTCCACATCTTTTCTTCTACATACTTAATTGGACTTTTAACAACAAAATCATGGTCACAGTCAGAATCCCGTTTTCACAAAAATTATCATGTAAGAAACAGGACGTAATGACAGACACAGTTCAAGTCAGTTAAAGAAAGCACTGTGTAACCAGGTTACTCTCCGGAGCTCTAGGGGCTTACAAGTTATCCATTTGATGAGTTACATGGATAGCTGTCCATAAAAACATACATGTAAATAAGAGTATATGACTTAAAACTGAGTTAAGAGAGTGCAAACGGTTCTGTGTTGCAGTTTATGATACCGTTCAGAAAAATCAATGAACTGAAAGGGAATCGTCATAAGTGAATGATTAAGATTTCCCTTAATTGTTGTATTAAATCTTATACTATCAAGGTAAAAAATAAGAGTAGCTACTTTAGAGAAATGAGTATGAGAGGCATGTTGCATAATATTTTCCTATCGTTTATGTTACTGATAATTTTTAGTAGGAACAGTTGAAGTCATTTGATATCACCTTATGGGAAGCAGTATGCCTTGTACATATCAGCCCACCTATCATATTGTCACAGCACACTTTCACTCAAAAATATAATTTGCTAAGAAAAGCTAGGAACTGACATAAACTCAGAAAAAGGTATTTTTTTGGCTGGTGCCTGAGATCTTCTATAAAAATGTAAGACAGCTCTGTCATTAGGACTGCTCTCCCCGGGGATTATCTCAACTAATGGAAGTGCATGCTTTTCACATGAGAAAAGGGAGGTAAGGAGGTAAGCCGGCACCCTCATGCCCCACTGCTGCGTGGTGTCACCCACCTCTGGATAATGAATTCCCGGGCACAGTCGTACAGCTGCCCATGTGCGATCCACTCATCCACCGTCTGCAGGTAGGGCCGCACCGTTTCCACCCAGAGAGAGAAGAGTAGGGAGACCTGAGGACAGTGCAGAGGCCACTCTCAACTCTGGGTAAAATGAGGTCCAGACATTCCTGAAATGCCTTTTTAAAAGTGATTGAATTTCTATGTTTTTTGAAACAAAATAAAAATCCAAAACATAACCCTATAAAGTCTTTATGAAAACTCACCTAAATGTGAGAAGACCAGACTGTCTGCAGTCTGTACCAGGATGTCTTGAGGGTGAGTTACATAGCGACTAACGTTCTAAACTGGACAGACCAAGCACAATATGGTTATCCCAACTAAACAGTGCTATCAGCAAATGTCAACTAAGAATGGGAAATTAGCTCATTCTATTATAGCTCTCAGGAGGAAGAAAACCTGCATAGCTGGAAGAAATCACCCTCTATTATACTGAGCTATAGAACCAAAATGGTGAGAAAACAAAGTTATACCAACGAACTAGCAAACACGTTTAGAATATGCCTCCAAACAAACCTGCAGCTTTCTAGATTATAGACTCTAGTTAGACCTGTGTTTTTCTAAATTGTGGTAAAAAAAAAAATTCATTAACATATAACATATAAGGTAACATAAAAATACACTATTGTAACCATTCCTGAGTGCACAGTTCTATTGTGTTAAGTATGTTCACATTGTTGTGAAAACAGATCTCCAGAACTTTTCAAGCTGCAAAACTGAAACTCTATACCCATTAAACTTCTCCACTAGCCCTGGTAACCACTACTCTACTTTTTTCCTAAGAATCTGGCTACTCTAAGTACCTCAAATAAAAGATTTGTTTTTTTATTCAAGAAAGGGTTATTGCAAATATCTGTGTAAGTCAGCAAGGTATTCTTCCATTTTACTTTTATGTTTTGCTTTATCCTTGCCTCATCCTGGTGATCCTGGCAATTATAGCTGAAAAGCCAATTTTCTGCACCTCAAACTTAGAAAGTAATTTAAAAACCGAACAACTGTGATACACCATGATTTAAGCACCACTTTTATGAAGACTTATGACAGGTTATGTGCCACTCATCTGGCTGAGCAGAATGGAGTCACATACGTCAGAGAAGGGCCTTACATACAGTTTGCTCAGAGGCTTCTCCAACGTTGTCATATTCCAGAATGGCCTTGTACAGTGTGTTGAGCAGATGAGACGCACGAACAACATTTCGAGTGTCAGGTGGAACTTCTGCTACTCCAGTACTAAACACTTTGTGCAGAACCTTAAGCTGAGCCAGTCGAGGTGACAACTTGCCCACCACTATTGCAAGAGTTACTGTAGTTTCTAAAACATTAAGAAATCAAACTCATCAGCAAGGACAAATATCTGCATTCAAAATGTGATATAAATGCTATCACTTAGGGAAGGCTTAGCCATCTGGAGGGTGGTGAGTTTTAATCTCATTATCACAAGAAGCTTATTTCCCAAAAGAAAAGATGACTCAACAGAAAAAAAGCATATAAAGGCTGACAGTTCAAGGAAAAGGAGATAAAAGTGATTCTTTAATATAGAAAGACATTTGATCTCACAAAAGAATGAAAATTAAAATTACACTGCCTAAATAAAAAAGACTATAATGGACTACTATTTTAGTGAGGGGGAAGGAGTGGCTATAAAGGGGCAGCAAGAGCAAATTTCTGGTGGGGATGGCACAGCTCTGGATCCTAACTGTGGAAATGGATATTTGAATATACACATGATAAAATGTCACAGAACTACATACAAAGATATTATTCTTTGCCCCTCAAAAAAATCAAGTACTGGCAAAACTGGTGAAACCCATGTCAGGTCTGCAGACTGGTTAATGTGTTGTACCAGTGTCAATTTCCTTGTTTTGATAAAGTCTGTAATTATGTTAAGGAAGTCACCACTGAGGGAATTTGGGTGAAGGGAATATGGGGCCTCTCTATTACTTTTGGTAGTAGTTGAAAATAACTGAGGGAGAAAAAAAATCCTATACCATTTTACACCTATCAGATGGAGAACAAAAAGTCTGATGACACACTGATGGCAAGAGTGTGAGGAAACAGGTATTCATACATAGCAGCAAAAGTGTAGTCATTTATTGTACCTCCATGGAGAGTGATGTGGCAATATCTCTTAAAAATACACATGCTCTTACACATACTCTGACGCAGCGATTCCATTCTTAAAAATGTATACTATAGATAACCTGGTGCACATGTATATAGTTACATGTATGTGATTATCACTGCAGCACTGTTGACAATACCAAATGATCAAACAACCTAAATGTCCATCAAAAGGGGACTGGTCTGATACATCCATGCAACAGAACACTTGATTTATAAAAAAAGAATTAAGTGGCTCTTTATGTATCTGTATGGTATAATCCTCAAAATTTAAACTAGACAACAATTTGAAGAGTAGCTAATAGACTAGGTAAGTATATATGAATGTGCACTGCCTGCACATGTCTTAATTATTTCTGGAAGGACACACAAGACACTGGTGACTTGGCTGCCTCTGGGGAGGGGACTGAATACTTGCTAGAGAATTGGCACAGGAGAAAGAACTCTTACCAAAACCTTTCTGTTCTATTTGGATTTTTAGATATGAATAGCTTAAAAATATAAATTTAAAGTAATTTTAAAATGATCATGAGAATCTTATTTTTCGTGTAATTTTCATATCTTACATCAGTTAATCTAGGTAGCAGTCAATAAAGGAGATATATGTTTTATGAGTAAAAGTGAAGAACATTTAAATACCATTATTGATGATGCACTTCTCAATATCTGCAAGCTCCTCTTTGAAACTAATGAAGTATTTGTACAGGGCCCACATGAAAGCCTGATATGTTCTAAAGGGAGCTTCGGTCAGCTTCTTAGGAACATAGCCATTTCCAGGTAACATGCTTTCAGAGCTGTGCCCCATGACGTCATCGATAAACTCCTGGAGTTGAAAGACAACCTGGCCATACGCTGCTATTTGTTCCAGCACTGATTGTAAACATGTCTAGAACAGAAGCAGACCACACATATTTGAAGTGAGTCTTTGGCAACCATTCAAATTCATATCACCTCACTGTAAAGTATGTCTTTTGTGACTGTTGTAAACACTATGCTTAGTAGAAAACAAAGTAATAAAATAAATATTTAGTTTTATATGCAAAGTAAAGTGTAAGCACTGATTTCTAAAGAATACAGAATTGTGGCTTATACTTTTTAATAACATATATAAGGTAAATGCACTACAGGTAAAAAAATTACAGCATACAGCTTTCCTAATACAGAATAACTGAAATAAAAAGCAGAAAGCACAAATAAGAACAAAATATGAACATCACAAACAATATTAACTCTCTAAGCACTGTAGAGATGCACAACTTAATTTTGTCTTTTGGTTCTTAAATATATGTAATAGTGAATTTCAATATTATAAAATGTTCTAAGGTTATATAATCAGTTTATATAAATCCAATTATTTAAATTTAGTTACAATAAATACAAGTAACTTACATTTGTCAAATGAGTTACTATAATATTGTTTCTCACAGTTACCTTCCCATCTATCAACTGAAATATAAAGAGCTTTTTTACCCCTGAGAGTAACCTGAAATGAAATTAAAAAGATGAATGTACTTTAAGTTTAGAAAAATATTCACTACAATAATGCCTAAGAAATTTTCATTAAAGATTCAGAATTTGGGGTGTTGGGTGTCAAATAATTAGAAAATATATCAATCATCTTATCTGATTAAGACTCAAGATATTTCAATACCACCTTAGAGACAAGTCCAAAACAGTGTTGTCAAAGCATTGCTTTATATATGTGATGGTCCAAACAGATCTTCCCATTTATTTTATTTTATTATTTTATTTTGCTATCATTAATATACAATCACATGAGCAACACTGTGGTTACTAGATTCCCCCCATTATCAGGTCCCCACGACATACCCCATTAGTCACTGTCCATTAGCATAGTAAGATGCTATAGAGTCACTACTTGTCTTCTCTGTGCTATACTACCTTCCCCATGCCCACGCCCCTGGGATCCTCCATTTCTAAGATGTCTGTTTTACACTTTATGGCAGAGGACCTGAACCTGGAAATCTAAGTAGTAACATCACTACATGTGGCATTTCTCATTTTTGTTTTTTTGTGAACACATTCTAAAATCTTAGATTCCTAGTTTCCAGGTTCAGGACACAGGCTAACTCTCACTGATATACTGTGCCTATCAGAAGCAGTAAGCAACAAATTACAAACCGTTCTTTGAACTCAGATATTAAAAAAGTCAAGGTTTAATCTAAATAAATATTATACTATGGAAGGTGGAAAAGAAGTAAATACATTAGAATCTCATAATTTCCACAGTCAAATCTAAAGTTTGGGCTTTTGCAGTGCACCAAAGTTTATGTGCCTACTTGGAACTGTTTTGGGCTCATACCTAAATGCCTGTTTCTAGTTTGTGTGCGAAAAAATCCGGAACACTTGTCTTTAAAAATCCAAAATTCTGCTTCTGATTAATAAAGTCTTCTAGACTACTAATCAGATTAATAGATCTTACCATAAGGTTTCCCGAATAACTTGTGTCTCAGTAACAAAAACTCTGTCATCTGGAACATATAATGGGTCACTGTTGTACAAGTGTTGGTCCCTATTAGATAACAAACATCAAATGTCAGTGAGAACATTTCTCACTAAGTAAAATTATATATCTCAAAAAATATATTCAACTTGGTAGTAATTTAAGTAGGAAGAAACAAATAAACATAAATACATGCTTTAAATGCCCTTCCAATAGTCATTTTCAAATACCAACTGAAATACACTAAAAAGCAGTTTCAAAGCAATTCCAGTTATGTTTTCTGCTGATTTAGGCAATTATTTTAAACTATGTATTATCATATTGGTAAAGCGGTATCTGTATTTTTACAATAAGTACACTTTAACAGAAATAAATGGCCTAATACAGACCAATCCATTCAAGTAAATATCAAAGACAGGTTATAATTAAATAATAATTTCATTTAAAAAATAATTAAATGATTAATACCTGTTAGGATTAAGAACAAAACAAATTAAAATTTCACGGAAGTACTTGATATAAATCATAAATCAAAAACAATATTAATACCTCAGTTTCTTATATCAACACATAAAATGAAATATTTAGCTTCTTACCAGACAGCAGCTAAATTGGAATGCAAATGTACACTATGAGGAAACCATGGAGATCTCTCTGTCCAGTACTGATGGACCACATGCTGTTCCAGCCAGCTTCGACCATCTGACTCAACTACTGGAAGGAAATTTATCAACTTTAAATCTTAAGAGTTAATTAAAAAAAAAAACTTCAAATTTACAATATCTGGACTTAAGACTTCATTCAAATATTCACCTTAAAAAGGTGATATTTTAAAATGATAGCTACCTCACAACATTTATATGTATAATTATTTATTTAAAACTATATTTATATTGATGCATACATGCAAAACTTGTCATTGGCCAAAACTAAAAATACGTACTCAACTTTAAAATGATCCCATGAAAGACACTGATGAGAGAAATTAAAGAAGATACCAATAAATGGAAACACATCCCGTGTTCATGCATACGAAGAATTAATATTGGCAAAATGGCCATCCTGCCTAAAGCAATCTACAGATTCAATGCAATTCCTATCAAAATACCAACAGCATTTTTCAACGAACTACAGAAAACCATTCTAAAATTCATATGGAACCAGGAAGGACTTCTGGGAAGATGGCGGCGTGAGCAGGGCGGTGGAAATGTCCTCCCAAAACCATATATATTTATGAAAATACAACAAATACAACTATTCCTAAAAGAGAGACCAGAAGATATAGGACTGCACCCAGCCTGCAGCTACACCTGAGATGACTCGGCACCCCACGAGGTGGGTAAGATACGGAGCCGCAACCCGGTGGGACCCGAGCACTCCCCCACCCCAGCGCAACAGCGGGAGGAGAGGATTCAGAGCCAGTAGGGAGTGGAAGTACAGGTCCGCGAAATAACCAGCCCTGGTGATCGCGCGGTGTATCAGAGATTGGAGAGACAAAGGGTGCAGGATCTGAGCTGGGGAATGCACCGGGTCCTCGCAGCACACTCCCCAGGACAAAAGAAAAGCGCATGTTTTAGCCATCTTAAAGAGACAGGGGCCCAACGGAGGAGCATGATTGTCCCAGCACACTCAGCTGAGCAGGCTGGGAGTCATGGGGAATTTCAGACCCCTTGGCTGGCGACTGGGAAAATGTTGCCGTACTGAGACTTCCCACAGACATCAACAGCCTCCCATTTCTTCACGCCCCGGCCGGAGCTACAAAGAGCCCTGCAAACGGCTGGGGATTAGTGGCCCAATAGCGCCACCTACAGCATCCCACAGAATCTACTCCCAGAGGACATTTTGTTTGTTTGTTTTCTCTTTTATTTCTTTTTTTCTCTTTACTTTCTTTTCTTTCTTTTTTTTCCTTTCTTTTCCTTTTTTTTCTTTCTAAAAGTCCTAAAGACCCCAGCTGACATATGTGGCACCTACCAGTGACCACTTCTATCACCACGAAAGACAGAAATATGGTACAAACAAAACTGACCCAGACCCAGACAACACAAGAGAGGGAACCTGAACAGATGGAAATGCACAACCCTCCTGAAAAAGAATTCAGAACAAAAGTCATAACCATACTGATGGATCTACTGAGAAATATGCAAGAGCTGAGGGAGGAAGAGAGGGAAGTGAGGAAAGACAATGCAGATATGAGACAGCGATCAACGGCCTTAGCAGCACACTCGACGAGATGCAAGAGATTGTTAATGGAAAAGAAATCACAGAAAAGGAATACAGAGAAGCTGAGGCAGAGAGAGATAAAAGGATTTCTAGGAATGAAAGAATTTTAAGAGAACTGTGTAACCATTCCAAACGGAAGAATATTCGCATTATAGGAGTACCAGAGGAAGAAGAGAGAGAAAAAGGGATAGAAAGTGTCTTTGAAGACATAATTGCTGAAAACTTCCCTCGCTGGGGAAGGAAATAGTCTCGCAGTCCACCGAAGCCCGCAGATCTCCCAAGACAAGGGACCCAAGGAAGACAACACCAAGACACATAATAATTAAAACACCAAAGATCAAAGATAAGGACAGAGTATTAAAGGCAGCTAGAGAAAAAAATATCACCTACAAAGGAAAACCAATCAGACTTCTCAACAGAAACCTTACAGGCCAGAAGAGAATGGCGTGATATACTTAATGAAATGAAACAGAAGAGCCTCGAACCAAGAATATTGTATCCAGCACGATTATCATTTAAATATCACGGAGGGATTAAACAATTTCCAGACAAGCCAAAGCTGAGGGAATTAGCCTCCCATAAACCACCTCTACAGGATATCTTAAACGGACTCCTCTAGAGGGAACCACTCCTAAGGATCAAAAGAGGTCACCAGAGAAAATAAACTATAGCAAAGAAAGCATACCATCCAAATAGTAACTAAAGGCAAAGAATAAAACACATAGTATATAAAGAATGGAGGAGGAAGGATAAGAAGGGAGAGAAATAAAGAAACATCACACTGTGTTTATAATAACTTAACAAGAAAGTTAAGTTAGATTGTCAGATGGTAAAGAAGCAACCCTTGAACCTTTGGTAACCACGAATCTAAAGCCAGCAATGGCAATAAGCACATATCTATCAATAATCACTCTAAATGTAAATGGACTGAATGCACCAATCAAAAGACACAGAGTAATAGAATAGATAAAAAAGCAAGACCCATCTATATGCTGCTTACAAGAGACTCACCGCAAACCCAAAGATATACACTGACTAAAAGTAATGGGATGGAAAAAGATATTTCATGCAAACAACAAGGAGAAAAAAAGCAGGTGTTGCAGTACTTCTATCAGACAAAATAGACTTCAAAACGAAGAAAGTAGCAAGAGATAAATGATAAAGGGGTCGGTCCAACAAGAGGATATAACCACTATAAATATATATGCACCCAAAACAGGAGCGCAGGCATATGTGAAACAAATACTAAAAGAATTAAAGGAGGAAATAGACAGCAATGCATTCATTTTAGGTGACTTCAACACACCACTCACTCCAAAGGACAGATCAACCAGACAGAAAATAAGTAAAGACACAGAGACACTAAACAACACACTAGAACAGATGGACCTAACAGACATCTACAGAACTCTACACCCAAAAGCAACAGGATACACATTCTTCTCAGGTGCACATAGAACATTTTCCAGAATAGACCACATACTAGGCCACAAAAAGAACCTCAGTAAATACAAAAATATGGAACTTTTACCAACCAACTTCCCAGATCACAAAGGTATAAAACTAGAATTAAATTTTAGAAAGAAAACAAAAAGGCTCACAAATACATGGAGACTTAAACTTAACAACATTCTCCTGATTACTCAATAGGTTAACAACCAAATCAAAACAGAAATCAAAGAATATATGGAGCCTAATGACAACAATAACACAAAGCCACAACTTCTCTGGAACGAAGCAAAGGCAGTTCTAGGAGGAAAGTACATTGCAATCCAGGCCTATTTAAAGAAGGAAGAACATTCCCAAATGAATAGTCTAAAGACACAATTACTGAAATTGGAAAGAGAAGAACAAATGAGGCCCAAAGTCACCAGAAGGAGGGACATAATAAAGATCAGAGAAGAATAAAACAATAGAAAAAAATCAATGAAACCAAGAGTTGGTTCTTTGAAAAAATAAACAAAATAGATAAACCCCGAGCCAGACTCATTAAGAGATAAGGAGAATCTACACACATAAACAGAATCAGAAATGAGAAAGGAAAAATAACGATGGAGCCCACAGAAATACAAAGAATTATAAGAGAATATTATGAGAATCTACATGCTAACAGGCTGGAAAACCTACAAGAAATGGACAACTTCTTAGAAAAATAAAACCTTCCAAGACTGACGAAGCAAGAAACAGAAAAAATAAACAGAGCAATCACCTGCAACAAAATTGAATCAGTAATCAAAAAACTACCCAAGAACAAAACCCCCGGACCAGACGGTTTGACCTCTGAATTCTACCAGACATATAGAGAAGAAATAACACCCATTCTCCTTAAAGTTTTCCAAAAAATAGAAGAGGAGGGAATACTTCCAAACTCATTCTATGAAGCCAGCATCACTGTAATACCAAAACTGGGCAAAGACCTCACCAAAAAAGAAAACTACAGACCATTATCCCTGATGAACATAGATGCAAAAATACTCAACAAAATATTAGCAAACTGAATTCAAAAATAGATCAAGAGGATCATACACCATGATCAAGTGGGATTCATCCCAGGGATGCAAGGATGGTACAACATTCGAAAACCATCATCATCATCCACCACATCAACAAAAAGAAGAACAAAAATCACATGATCATCTCCATAGATGCTGAAAAAGCATTTGACAAAATTCAGCATCCATTCATGATTAAAACTCTCAACAAAATTGGTATAGACAGCAAGTACCTCAACATCATAAAGGCCATATATGACAGACCGACAGTTAACATCATATTTAACAGCGAGAAGCTGAAAGCTTTTCATCTAAGATTGGGAAAAAGACAGTGATGCCCACTCTCTCCACTGTTATTCAACATAGTACTGGAGGTCCTGGCAACGGCAACCAGACAAAACAAAGAAATACAAGGCATCCAGATTGGTAAAGATGAAGTCAAATTGTCAGTATTTGCAGATACTATGACACTGTACATAAAAAACCCTAAAGACTCCACTCCAAAACCACCAGAATTAATATCTGAATTCAGCAAAGCTGCAGGATACAAAATTAACACACAGAAATCTGTTGCTGTCCTATAAACTTACGATGAACTAACAGATAGAGAAATCAGAAAAACAATTATATTCACAATTGCATCAAAAAGAATAAAATACCTAGGCATAAACCTAATGAAGGAAGTGAAAGACCTGTACTCTGACAACTACAAGACACTCCTAAGAGAAATTAAAGAGGACACTAACTAATGGAAATTCATCCCATAGTCTTGGCTAGGAAGAATAAATACTGTCAAAATGGCTATACTACCTAAGGCAATCTACAGACTCAAAGCAATCTCTAACAAACTACCAACATATTTCTTCAATGAACTGGAACAAATAATTCTAAAATTCATATGGAACCACAAAAGACCCCGAATAGCCAAAGCAATCCTGAGAAGGAGGAATAAAACAGGGGGAATTACGCTCCCTGACTTCAAGCTCTACTACAAAGCCACAGTAATCAAGACAATTTGGTATTGAGACAAAAACAGACCCACAGACCAGTAGAAGAGAACAGAAAATCCAAACACTAACCCAAACATATACAGTCAATTAATATTTGATAAAGGAGCCTTGAATATACAATGGGGAGATGATGGCCTTTTCAGCAGCTGGTGTTGGCCAAACTGGACAGCTACATGTAAGAGAATGAAACTGGACTACTGTCTAACTCCATACACAAAGGTAAACTCAAGGTGGATCAAAGACCTGAATGTAAGTCATGAAATCATAAAACTCTCAGAAAAAAATATAGGCAAAAATCTCTTGGACATAAACATGAGCGACTTCTTCATGAACATATCTCCCCGGGCAAGGGAAACAAAAGCAAAAATGAACAAGTGGGACTATATCAAGCTGAAAAGCTTCCGTACAGCAAAGGACACCATCAGTAGAACAAAAAGACACCCTACAGTATGGGAGAATATATTCATAAATGACGTATCCGATAAGGGGTTGAGATCCAAAATATATAAAGAACTCACGCACCTCAACAAACAAAGAGCAAATAGTCCAATTAAGAAATGGGCAGAGGACATGAATAGACACTTCTCTAAAGAAGAAATTCAGATGGGCAACAGGCACATGAAAAGATGCTCCACATCACTAATCATCAGAGAAATGCATATTAAAACCACAATGAGATACCACCTCACACCAGTGAGGATAGCCAACATCCAAAACACAAACAACAACAAATGTTGGCGGGGATGTGGAGAAAAGGGAACCCTCCTACACTGCTGGTGGGACTGCAAATTAGTTCAACCATTGTGGAAAGCAGTATGGAGGTTCCTCAAAAAACTCAAAATAGAAATACCATTTGACCCAGGAATTCCACTCCTAGGAATTTACCCTAAGAATGCAGCAGCCCAATTTGAAAAGGACAGATGCACCCCTATGTTTATTGCAGCACTATTTACAATAGCCAAGAAATGGAAGCAACCTAAGTGTCCATCAGTTGATGAATGGATAAAGAAGATGTGGTACATATACACAATGGAATATTATTCAGCCATAAGAAGAAAACAAATCCTACCATTTGCAACAACATGGATGGAGCTAGAGGGTATTATGCTAGATGAAATAAGCCAAGCTGAAAAAGACAAGTATCAAATGATTTCACTCATATGTGGAGTATAAGAACAAAGAAAAAAACCTGAAGGAACAAAACAGCAGCAGACTCACAGAACCCAAGAACGGACTAATAGTTGCCCAAGGGAAAGAGACTGGGGAGGATTGGTGGGAAGGGAGGGACAAGAGGGAAAAAGGGGCATTATGATTAGCAGATGTAATGATGGGGGGGGGGGCACGGGGAGGGCTGTACAACTCAGAGAAGACAAGTAGTGATTCTATAGCATCTCACTATGCTGATGGACAGTGACTGTAATGGGGTTGGTGTGGGGGACCTGATGAAGGGGGGTAGTTTAATAGTAATATTGCACATGTAATTGTAAATTAATGATAATAAAATAAATTATATTAAAAAAAATGGCTATACTACCTAAAGCAATCTACAGATTCAATGCAATCCCTATCAAACTACCAACAGCTTTCTTCCAATGAACTGGAACAAATACAAAATTACATATGGAACACAAAAAGACCCCGAATAGCCAAAGCAATCCTGAGAAGGAGGAATCAAACAGGGGAATTACACTCCCTGACTTCAAGCTCTACTACAAAGCCACAGTAATCAAGACAATTTGGTATTGGCACAAAAACAGACCCACAGACCAGTGGAACAGAATAGAAAATCCAAACATTAACCCAAACATATACAGTCAATTAATATTTGATAAAAGTGCCTTGGATATACAATGGGGAGATGACAGCCTCTTCAGCAGCTGGTGTTGGAAAAACTGGACAGCTACATGTAAGAGAATGAAACTGGACTACTGTCTAGCCCCATACACAAAGGTAAACTCAAGGTGGATCAAAGACCTGAATGTAAGTCATGAAACCATAAAACTCTTAGAAAAAAACATAGGCAAAAATCTCCTGGACATAAACATGAGCAACTTCTTCATGAACATATCTCCCCGGGCAAGGGAAACCAAAGCAAAAATGAACAAGTGGGACTATATCAAGCTGAAAAGCTTCTGTACAGCAAAGGACACCATCAGTAGAACAAAAAGACATCCTACAGTATGGGAGAATATATTCATAAAAAACGTATCTGATAAAGGGTTGACATCCAAAAATATATAAAGAACTCATGCACCTTAACAAACAGAAAGCAAATAATCCAATTAAGAAATGGGCAGAGGACATGAATAGACACTTCTCCAAAGAAGAAATTCAGATGGCCAACAGGCACATGAAAAGATGCTCCACATCGCTAATCATCAGAGAAATGCAGATTAAAACCACAATGAGATATCACCTCACACCAGTGAGGATGGCCAACATCAAAACACAAACAACAACAAATGTTGGCGAGGATGTGGAGAAAAGGGAACCCTCCTACACTGCTGGTGGGACTGCAAATTAGTTCAACCATTGTGGAAAGCAGTATGGAGGTTCCTCAAAAAACTCAAAATAGAAATACCATTTGACCCAGGAATTCCACTCCTAGGAATTTACCCTAAGAATGTAGCAGCCCAATTTGAAAAGGACAGATGCACCCCTATGTTTATTGCAGCACTATTTACAATAGCCAAGAAATGGAAGCAACCTAAGTGTCCATCAGTAGATGAATGGATAAAGAAGAGGTGGTACATATACACAATGGAATATTATTCAGCCATAAGAAGAAAACAAATCCTACCATTTGCAACAACATGGATGGAGCTAGAGGGTATTATGCTCAGTGAAATAAGCCAAGCCGAAAAGACAAGTATCAAATGATTTCACTCATATGTGGAGTATAAGAACAAAGAAAAAAACTGAAGGAACAAAACAGCAGCAGACTCACAGAACCCAAGAACGGACTAATAGTTACCAAAGGGAAAGGGACTGGGGAAAATGGGCGGGAAGGGAGGGATAAGAGGGAAAAAGGGGCATTACGATTAGCAGATGTAATGTTGGGGGGGCACGGGGAGGGCAGTACAACTCAGAGAAGACAAGTAGTGATTCTATAGCATCTCACTATGCTGATGGACAGTGACTGTAATGAGGTTTGTGGGGGGGACCTGATGAAGGGGTAGTTTAATAATCGTAATATTGCACATGTAATTGTAAATTAATGATAATAAAATAAATTATATTAAAAAAAAACAATCTGTACCATTTGCAACAACATGGATGGAGCTAGAGGGTATTATGCTCAGTGAAATAAGCCAGGCAGAGAGAGACAAGTATCAAATGATTTCACTCATATGTGGAGTATAAGATCAAAGCAAAAACTGAAGGAACAAAACAGCAGCAGACTCACAGAACCCAAGAATGGACTGATAGTTACCCAAGGGAAAGAGACTGGGGAGGATGGGTGGGAAGAGAGGGACAAGGGGGAAAGGGGCATTATGATTAGCAGACATTATTAGGGGGTACATGGGGAAGGCATTATAGCACAGAGTAGACAAGTAGTGACTCTATAGCATCTTACTATGCTGATGGACAGTGACTGTAATGGGGTATGTGGTGGGGACTTGATTACGGGGGCAATCTAGTAACCACAATGTCACTCATGTAAGTGTATATTAATGATACCAAAATAAAAAAAAAACAATCTGTAAAGTAAAGGATAGTGCTACATAGGCCTGGTAGGTATGCATTTGTTAAATAAAACCAATTTCAGGAAACAAAGAGTGCTGAAATGTTTATTCTAACATCATCAATTGCCTTTATCAACCAGTAGATAAGCTTGAACTGAATCAGAATAATTTACCAGGATGTAACTTAAACCCTTCCCCCCTCCAGGTTTTCTCTAATCATTAACTATATAAACACAAATAATGGGCATGCCGACTACTCAAATAGTTCTTTCCTTCAAATTTGTTTTTTGCAATTATTTGATCAAGCTTTTGTTTTAGACTTTTTACCTTTATTGCACTTTCTTTTGCCTTCTGAATAACTTCTTAAAAGCCTTTGAAAAAAGACACAATAATGACTGGCAAGTCAAAGTAATAAAGTATTGGAAAGCAATGCCTATTCAAAGGTTGGGCTTGACTGTGGATGGCTGGAGGTCACCCACAGCTCTGAGAGGTATAGTCCTGGAGGGCTGGTCCCTGGTCTCTGAGACTCAGGTTAAGTCAGGCCCATTCCAGGAATTTCCTTGCAGTTTGATTAGCATAGACTATGTCAGGCTCCACAACCTTTCATCTACAAAACACAGGCCCCAGGCAAACAGAGGCTATAAAAGGGGGACTAGAGTTGATCTAATTCTCACCAGAACATTCTAGAATAAATTCCCAGGCCAAATTTGCCTCTGATGATTTTAGAAGCCCTGGATAAGATGGATTCATGATTAAAACATCACCTATATGTTTATGTGTCCTAATAGCTTTTTAAAGCATTTTCAGTCTTATATCATAAACAGCTTCAGGAATGTAGCAAGACTAATATAATAATTATTACTTCCTTGACAATCAGCATTCCAAAGATGAGGGGCCAAAGTAGAAGCTTAATTATACATTAGAGCATCTGTGCATCTTCTGACCTGGCAGTTTGTCTGAATCTGAGTGAATTATAGGAAGACTCTGGGCTCGCTTGGCCTTCCCTGCATTTCTTCAGTACATGTACCTGCCAAGTTCTGAGCACTGACAATTAAAGATTTAATTCTCCCCTTTTCTTATAATTTTCATTTTTTGAGAAGCTATAACAATAGAGGGGAAAATGCAAGACATGCCTAATCTTACCATGTCTGTGCAATTATCTCCATCTCTCCCTATTTCCTTCCAGACTTTGTCCAGATACAAGCAGGTTTTTACATAATTTCATCCAAGTACACACTTTTTAATTTTACTTTTTATCCTTTTTTAGCAACATTTCTTCATGTTGTTTCATATCTTCTTAATTATTATGGCTTCATGTTCCTATTGGTTGGTATGTATGGGATAATTTACTTGGTCATTATCTATTAGACATGTAGGTTATGTCCACTTTTTTTTCCTACAAATGTTGTGGTAACTTCTCTGTTTTTATACCTTTTTGGCATTATTTCCATGTGATAAATTCCTAAGAAGAAGATTCTGGCGTGTGGCAGATTATGTATTTTAAAGATGGCCACACCAGTACCTCCCAATCCCATCGCTCCTCTGCATCGTGACCTTGACACTCCCCCTTGAACCTGACGGGCTCTGTCACTGTTTTGATGAATAGAATATGGCAGTTGTGATGCTGTACCTGTTTCAGACATTGCCCTTTATTGGCCTGGTAACATCTTTTTCCTGCTTCTAGAAAGTACAGCCATCCTGAGAGCACCGTGATGTGAGAAGCCTCAGCCCATGAGGAAACCCTGGTGTCTGAGACCCTGGGTGGATGCAAGGAAAGCCCACGAGCACCGAGGCGTCAGACATGTGAGCAAAGATTACGACATTAGAAGTGGACCATCCAGCCCTCGAAACCCCACATGAAGCCAGGCAGACAAGCTGCCCAACCTTCCTTACTTCCTCACCCACACAACTGCAGGCTGTAGTAAGCTGCCAACTTTTGCAATAATTACCTAGTCATCAGTATTTGAAACACGGGTCAAAATATAAAAAAATTTTTCCCAAATGCTCACAAAAGCATTTCTATCAGGAATGAACCGGTTTATACAATTTACAGCACCTTTAAGAGTCTATACTTTTCAAGGTACAAGCCTTAGAACGATGTTGTTCTTTTTCTGGGTAAATTTCTTCGTTTAGGGTAGAGAAATTGTATCTCTATGGAGGGATTTTAATTTTGCCTCTCCTCGGAGAAGGCAGCCTCTCATTTTGGAAGTCCTGCACCGACTCTCTTATCCTCACCGTCTCTCGTCTGCTTCCTTCTCCCTTCTTGTCCTCCCACCCCCACTTTAAGTTCTGCCCGTCTTCAGACAAAAATAACTACCATTCACCTACTTTGAATTTAAACGCATGAAGAGCTTTGAGCTCACTTGAAGAAAGTAATGCAGGAGGGCTGCAGTGTGTGGATACCTGCTTGGCACATTAAAGATAAACACATGCTCGGTTCGTAAATTCATTCCAAAACCTTTCTGAGCACCTACTGTGTGTTAATGCTGCCGATGCTCTCGGGTAGGCCTCTGAGTATCATCTAGTGATAGAAGGTTAACTCAAATTGGGTTAAGGTGGATGGGAAAGGGAGGCCTGATTCAGGGCTCAGACCATCTGAAGGATCCAGTTTCTCTCGTTTCTTGGCTGGTTCTGCTTTCATCTGGGCTGGGTCTTCTCTCAGGTTCTGAGAAGTTGGCTGAAGAGCAGCTCTAGCCTCACAGCCTCTTGGGCTCAAGTTCAGTGGAAGTAAGAGATTCTTCCAGGGAGCTGCAGCGCTCTTGGGAGAACAGGCAGAGCACCCTGTGAGACCATCTTGGGTCTTGAGTGCATTTCTGAAGCTGTCACGGTGGCCTGGGGTTGAGGCCACTGGTTGGCTGAGGCTGGGCCACATGTGCCCTCCCTGGCACGCAGTCAGCCTCACCTGAGGCAGTGTCATTGAGGACCCAGGGACAGAGAGTAGGGAAAGGGAAGCAGGAATATTTTGTCCAAGATGTGGCTGCAAAACAACACATCCCAGCTGTCTTCTCCTACTCCTAGGCAGGACTTCTCGGCAGACATATGGTGTCAGTGAGAATAGTACTCACAATATTCTTTGACTAAATGATCTGCCCACTTCCACCCCCTATGTAAGGGATGCCTCACTCCAAGAATGTTCTCTCTACATCAGGTTCACACAGGCTCACTTTCTTTTCATGCACTAGTTGCAAAGATGTTTCTAAATGTGTTGTCACTTTTCTTCTGAGCTGCCACAAAATGCCTTCTCTGTTAGGAGAAGCAGCCTCCAGGGGAAGGAGGAAGGCCAACAGATGAAAAGTTACTTCTTCCATTCCTAGGAAAATGAGTAATCGGAACCTCCCAAGATGTAAAGAGAAAGGGCTAGAGCTAGATTTCCAAATGGGACTGACAAGTATTTTACAGCAGGACGGAGCTCGATGAGCCAGCTCACTGAAGTTCCTTCTAGTTATAGGATTCTATGACTCACACCCTTTCTTTACAAAAGGCAGGTTTGGGTTTGTTTTTAAGAAGGGGAAGAGGGCATTGACTCCCGAAGGGGCAGGCAGGAGGGGAGAGGAGTTTCTGCAGGAGGGAGGGAGGGTGAGTGCGGACAGAAAGACACCCTCACCTGTCTCCCAGTGGCAGCTGTCACACTGCTGCTATTCCATGCTCCCCTGTTAGACTGCGACATATCCAGAAATCCTCAGAATTAGTTCAAATCATCAGCTTGTACTTGACAGCTTTATTCCCTTGGCTCTTGAAAGGGGAAGTAAATCAAAGCTTGACTGCTCAGAACCTGGCAGGAACACTTAATAAAGATGTTCGTTGAGGGGTAAGGCAGGTTGGAGGACCTGCCGCCAGTTCTTGGGCTACTCCAGATCGAGGCTGGCTTCCAGGAAGTGCAGCAAGTTGTAGGAATTACAAGATTGCCCAGTGCTATTTCAGAAGGCAGGATAGCAGCTCTCAAGCCCTGTCACCTCAGAACAAAAGGCTGTGAAAAGGAGAGGAAAGAATGATAGGAAGATGTTAGGGGTACAAAGTGATCTAGAGAGCCCTGACAGGCAATGGAAATGTTTGAATTCTTAGAGGGGAAGTGAAGTAAGCAACAGAGGAAAGCATTCCACCATCCAGGGGACGCAGAGGGGACTCTGCAGGGGAAGTCATCCAGCGTGCAGCGTTTCAGTGCTGAGCTAAAGGCGGTCTTCAAATCACTGCCCAGACAGAGAGCTGGGCCCTCGGTATGGGCTGAATCACAATATGGTTTCAGCAGTTGTGCTGATAATGCCTCATTTAAAGCTTCATTTCTCACTGATTCACTTGTAGGCCTGAAGACATGCAAGAGACACGAGCTGCGCCACAAGCCAGTATGTTCCAAACAGTCCAGTTTGCCAAGGATGTTTCAGATAAACAAGCCTCACTCCAGCCCTTGCCCCTACAGATCTGCACCGTTGAGTAAAGATCCAGAATCTCTCAGGTCATGTTAAAGCCCAAATTTCATCCTGAAATACAACAACTTGACTGATAGGAAACATGGAACTTGCAATCTGACAATGTTGAATTTTACCCGAGCTGAGCTTTACCTGTGATCTGGAAAAGAGGGATGGGGATTAAGAAATTCCCCAACCCTCTTGTTCTGGAAAAGGGCTCACTGCCAAGAACCCCCCTTCCCAGTATGATTCAGATAGGCTCCCAGAGGTCCCCTCGTTTATCTGCGACTAAGCCAGACACAGGCTCTCAAAGTTCCTTTTCTTGCCTCATGATGAGCAGAATGATTGGCTGAACTCCTCGTTCCCACTGATCCATTGAAATGAAATGCTGTTGACCAACTTCAGTGAAGCTTCCCTGCCTCCAGGCCCTTGAACTTTGGCTTACCCTGACCTGAGCCAGTTTACAGCCCCTTCTGAGAACAGACTAGCCTCAGGGTCAAACAGTCTGATTTATATGCCGCCTGTTCTTTCATCCCACTTCCTTGGTCTCTTCTCCCGAGCCTCGTTTACTGCTCTAACAGGAAAACTCTTCTTGCCTGTCTGTGGAGATGCTTGCAGACCTAGGTCAAGGCCTTCTCCTGGTCCAATACGGCTGACCCTTGAACTACACAGCTTTGAACTCTGCAGGTCCACTGATGGGCAGGTTTATTTCAATAAATATATTGGAAATTTTGGGGGGCAAAGTTTGAACAATTTTAAAAACCATTTTCTTTTCCTCAGCTTATTTATTGTAAGAATGCAGTATATATTACGTATCCACAATATGTGTTAATTGTTTATTTTATCAGTAAGGGTTCTGGTCCACACCAGGCTATTAGTAGCTTAGCTTTTTAAGGGGTTAAAAGTTACATGAGATTTTTCAACCAGGGGGAAGGGTGAGTGCCCCTAACCCCACGTTGTTTGGGGTCCGCTGTAGTTCTCTCCCATTGCAACAGCCCCTTCCCCTTTCCCCTCTTGCAATAATGCCTTAGTCTCTTACTAAGTCAGGACTTTTTTTTTTTAATTCAGCAAACCAGAAATAGAAGACAACCCGTAAGCTCCCTTTCTGAGCTTCTCCTACCCCTAGGATTCTTATAGAAACTGAATATTGTTTGATTCTTCAGCCCGCTGATGGCTTTCCAGAGCACATTGGACTTGCCAACAGAATGTGTCCTCTGACCAATGAGGAAAAGGATAAATACTCTAAGTTACACGCTTATCATGCGCTGGGCAGTTTCAGGTGCTTTGCATGCGTCCTCTCATTTAATTTCCCCAAGAGGTAGGTAGTGTTTTCAGCTCTGTTTCACAAATACAGAAACCGAGGCACAGAGAAGTTAAAGTACTTCCTCAAGGTCACAGAACCCGTGAGCGGCAGAACGGGGTGTGAAATCCGGCGGTCCGAGGCCGCGGCCTGGGAATTTAGCCACCCTGCCGTGGGCTCTCCTAAGGGATGGCTTCCTGGGAATGCCCCTGCCGGGCCCTCCTTCCCATCTGGGGAGGAAGCCTGTGAAAAAGAAAAAGGAGTCCTCACACCTGCCAGCTGGGAGCTGGCCTGGCACCAGCGTCTGGGAACTGGTTTAACACCCACCAAACCTAAGCCATTTCTAGAACAGCACGTCTAGTTAGGGTCACTCTGTAACGGCCTCCGCGGGAGACAAAGAGGCCGCTGCGCCATCAAGCCTTCAGCACTGACGGAAACAAGCCCCTGCGAGAACCTCGGAGACGACTCAACATCCCCCTCTCCTGGCTAACACGCGCAACTGCTACTTCCTTATCAATTGCAGTCATCTCCTTGACAAAAATCATTCAGTTGGGCAATCACTTTTAATAAGTGCTGAACCACTGCATTGTATATTTGAAACCAATATAAGATTGTGTATCAACGATATTTCAATACAAAAAGAACCAAGGTTACTAAAAAAAAGTGCAGTTCCTAAAGTACCCCCTCTTTCTGACAGCACCCGGTCCACAGCAATCCTCACTCTCCTGGACCCCCCTCCCCAGACCACCTAACAGAAACCCAAACCTGATTACAAGCTCCTCCGGACTGCTTCTTCTCTGGACGCCGCACAGTTCCCTGGGCATATAGGCACCTATGTCGCAGTAATGACCCCCACGTTTATGTGACTACGGGTGTGAGCCAGGTGGGCTGGTGGCCTTTCACACACACCTCTAGTCCACTAAGGGCCTGAACCTGATGCTTCCCCATGCTTTACCTGGTTGTTATGCCATCTAACAGCAGAGCCTCCGCCTGGGAGGGTTCTGGAAAGGCCAGTCCTGGAGCTGCTGGCTCCTTTCTGCTTAGCTGTCCTCCTCCTGACTGCTCCCCAATGCCGCGCCCCTCCGGTCCCCCAGCTCCCTAGAACAGGCTCTGTTCCTCTGGGATAGTGTAGATGGCTGACCATACGAAAGCGGTCTCCTAACTTAGTTATCCTCAACGCAGCTCTGCCAGCTGGGGAAAATCATCCCAGCCTCTAGCAGCCCTGGGCTTTCTCAACACACCTGAAAATGTAGGAGAGGCATGAGCAGAGACTTCTGTTGGGACATTTGGATTCTATCTGGGGTAATAGGAACTCCAGAAGCCTCTCTACCACAGCTCCTTTTCCCAAAGTTTGCTTCTTATGGTGATGTTTGGGCCCTTGAGATACAGGATAAAACCGTTCAGTTAAATTATTGTTACTAATATTCACAAACACGAACCACAGGAGTCACAAAAAATTCTTGATTAGTGGGCAAAACATTGGCTCTAAACTGAAAACTTCATTTTCGCTGAAACTTTCTTTTATTACCTATAGACACATGTCCTACACAACAACTCATGGCTGTGGCCCAGATGAAATAACAACAACAGCACAAATCTGGAACAATCTTTGTCACATGAATGTACTGCCAACTGTCTACCTACTCTTTATTCCTGAGTATGGATAGCTGAAACAAATGTAATAATACAAAATAATTACAAAATATTAAGCTTACTTAGTATTTACAAGGAACCGTAGCTTGCCATGAATATCAAATGCTGAAGAAACATGAGTGAAACTTAGTAGGCAGTATTTGACTAATGCAACATTCAGCTCTCCCAGGAAGCTTAAGAACACTACCAGAATCACGGAAAGAAACAAATTCCTGTCTTCATGACAAGCCCCTGTCCTCATGAGAGTTCAATGGACAAAATAAATGATGGACGTTGATGGCTGATGTTAAGCTAAATTGTCCCTAGATGGCGCTGTAGCTTGAGCCGGGGGACACTTCCACCTTGCAGGGAGACCCTTAACCCCCGAAAGAGCAAACCTGGTCCTTGAAGGGCTGTCGGAAGCCAGTTTGAACCATCCCTCTGATGGCACTGCCCAGACGCCCAGTAAGAAGGAACCGCAACGTGGACTTCTGAAAGGAACATCCCTGTTCTCTCTCATTATTATTACGGTGTTTGGAAATGTTGTTATTGGTCACTTTCACCTAAGTTGGAAAACCAAATTTCATATACCCTGAGAGAAATGCCAGAGGCAAGACCCCCTAATTCTTCCAGGTGGTAAAGATACCTCGAGACAACTGCTGGGCATAAAAGCCATAGGGCATAAATGTGCAAAGAAGTAAGAAGAGCTAACCTTTTCAAAGAACATTGCTCCTCTCTCACTTACCAACTGTACATCTCCCTGTATGGCCCCGGAAGATGGCTGATTAGCCAGAGACGGGTAAGATTCCTCAAGGGAGGAACAACCTAAGACAGGCACAGTCGCAGGGGGGCCATCAGGTGAGCAATAGGGGGCCAACAGAGGTGAGGCTCAGAACCTCACCCCCCCAGTTTTGAGAGAAATCTTTCGCACCCATGGCTGTTTTGTTGCCCTTGTCTCGCTCGGATCTATACCCAGTTTATAGGCATGAATCTGACAGTCCACACTTGCTTTCCTACTGCACTAAACCCTACTTTTCATCTTTATCTTATATCAAGTTTTAAACAGCTTTCTATTAAAAACTGTAATCTTTATTTTACCTACTACTTTAACATTTTATTAAAGAATAATAGGAGGGGGATGCAAGAAAGATATTGGAAACAAGTATCAAATTATAATAAATGGAGATTGTTTGAGTGGGTACCAGTTCCCCCTCCCCACCCCTACGTGGCCTCCAGATGGCATATTTGATGAATGTGGAAATAGATGGGTTCAAAGAACACGTAGTTCCCTCTGGCTAACCCGCCAGAGAACAGCTTGACAAATTATAAAAGTCATAAGAACAGGGCATTGCCTGACTTCAGATCAGAAAAATCTCCATTGTAAGTCTTACTGAAAATGGGTCCGAGGCACACTCCGTGAAATTTATCCCTGCCTGCCAAACAGTCAACATGTCCTGGTTCCTTTTGTCTGCCCTATTAGCAATTGCTTTTATCTTTCGGAGCATTTGAATTTTATCTTCATTTTTAAGTTCTGATGCATTGTTTTTCTGATGGGTGAGAATGGTCTGTGGCTTTCTAATACCCTTGTGATGCATAATGGAAAGGCTGCTGGGAGGGGGTTCTTAATAAATGCATGGAGTTTGAGTTGAATTTCTATACATGTGTGGGGATGGAATCCATTGCCTTGGTCCTGGCCTCAGAAGCAGGAAAGAAAGGCCCTTTTTCTTTCCCTCTAGCTTTGAGTCTTTGTGCCTAGAACCTTTTTCCTCTCCTCTTCAATGAATTACCCTCTTCCAATAGCTTCCTTGGGCAGCCAAGGTCAAACCGCGTCTGTTTACAGAGCAGGTGTACCCTTAGTGTTGATCACGTTCACATCCGTGCTTTTTGTTCCCCCTATTGATTTTTTAAAAAAATTGAAAAATGTTTTTCCATTCAGTAGGTTGTCTTTTTTCATTTTGTTGATGGTTTCCTTTGCTGGGCAGAAGCTTTTGAGTTTGATGTCATTCCACTTGTTTATTTTTCCTTTTGTTGTATGTGCCCTAGTGTCATATCCAAAAAATCATTACCAGGACCCGTGTCAAGGAGCTTTTTTTCCCTGTGTTTTCTTCTAGGAGTTTTATGGTTTCCAGTCTTACACTTAAGTCTTTAATCCATTTTGAGTTAATTATTCTGAGTGGTGTAAGATAGGGCTTCCTTAATTTTTAAGGCTGAATAATATTCCATCTGGGCTTGAATTAAAACAGCCCTGGAGGAGAGAAGACACGAGGTTAACGTACAGCTATTTAATTTCCCTGTGACTTCTGATCTGTCATTAAATAAACCAGTCCTGGTGGATGAACTGTACTGATGGAACATTGGGAAAGTTTTTTTCCATTCAATAGGTTGTCTTTTTTCATTTTGTTGATGGTTTCCTTTGCTGGGCAGAAGCTTTTTAGTTCAATGTCAACTAGTGAGAGTTAGAGATCTTCCCGCTCATCCTTCTCTTCACACAAAGGCTAGAGATGTGCCCACACACTTGGAGGGTCTAGAGGGAGGCTGAGTCCTGGCCATAGCCTTGCCTTTTTGCTGTCCTTGCTTATTCATGACTCTTTCTTAAAGTTTGACACTTTAGTGGCTAAATGTCCTTGGAAAGGATATAAGATGGTTTCACTTTAAAATGGATTCTCCAGTGGACAGTTTCAGAGAGAAGTTCTGGGGTGCTGGATTTTAACACTCTCAAGAGCTAATGGATTCATTTGGTAAAGATCCATGCTGTTGCCCGAGAAGGAGGGCATAGTTTATTAATCACTTGCTCTCTCTCACAGGGATGAAAAATGTGGCAGCAATCACAGTTTCTGTAACACCATCAAATTTGTATCCTACTGACTTTGTGCTATTAGGCAAGACAGAGACACTTAAAATGACAAATCCCAAATGAAAAATGGAAAAACCCTGTAAAGAGGGAAACCATTAATGTGACTGAAAGGTTTGAAGCCCGTTCAAACAATAACACGTTATGCTAATTTGAGAATTTCTTTATTGCTCGTTTTAAAGAACTTTAAAAAAATTTAGTAGGTAATCAATATGACTTGCAAATCTTTAGTACAGAGAACAAAGTCAGGAAATAGCAGGTTCATGGGCCAAAAGGTTTTATTGATTGCTATAGTACAGGATAATTATTGCTTTGTAGCCAGTGGCAGCGATGGCTCCGCAGGGAACTCAGAGTCTATTTTTGAACAAGGATTCTCATTTGTGTGGTTTTCTGTCTTAGAGAGGTAATGTCATTACAAATTCCGCAACTGTACCTGGTCGATCTTGGTAGTGGTTAAACTTGAAATGCATCGTAGGATATTAACTTGAGTTAAAGCGATCCATGACAAATGATGTTTTTGTTTGGAGCACTCCACTGTGATAGATTTTCTTACTGACTCCAGGAATCAGGGGATGCTTTAGAGGAAGGAGCCAGGAAAGTAGGAAGAGGTGGGTGCTAGTTTTCTTCCCAGAGGCAGAGGAGTGGAGTCAGTTTTATGGGATCTGTGGACATCTAGCTCAGGAAAATTGCTAAAGCACAGAAGTAAAGTTTCTCTGTTCCTGTTATGATGATCCAGTTTCAGTCCCCTGGATTGGGGGACAAACTCCTTTGGGAAATTGTGAGTTCCTGGGTCCATCACCACCTGCTGTGGACAGAATTTCGCTCCATAAAGAACTGTGGACTTTGCTTCTGTTTTGAAGCCAGAGATCTGGCAGTCACCCATCCCCAAGTGAGAGGCCAGCCGGTACAGACTTGAATCAGTCAATATGTGGATGGCAGCTTCAAGACACGGTTGGGTTATGCAAGGGAATGAGAGTTTGGGGTGACTTTACCCACTCAAGGAAGAGGCAGAGGACTCTCCCCTGGCCAGCTAAGGTTGCAGTACACGACATCTTTTAGGACATTTGAGGTAATTCGTGGTTGTCTTACTTTTCTGGAATTGCAGCACTGAAAGTCTTTTAGTTACTTGATGGGATAGCTTTACCAAGCATGTAACCTTCTTTACAGTCCTGTTTTCTTGCCTTGCTCTTTTAAATGGGTTCATGTTTGAACTGATGTGAGCTGTCGTGATTACGTTGAATGTTACCAGGAAGGAAACTGAGGTGGCAACTCTACCATATTCCTTGGAATGTGATTCCAGCCAGCAGGCAGAGAACTGCATTAACAGCAACATATCAGAGAGACCTGGCATGGTGGCCAATTGTCCATTCAAAGAGCAGTGTCCCTGCTCACGAGCTAATCGGTACTAATCTTTGATGTTCAAAGTATTAAGAAACATGCTACATTAGAGCATCACTAAGTGCAGTCGAGGATTATGGCTCTTACAGAGGAGCTCGATGTAAACGTATTGGCTTAGTAAATCAATAAGGCTTGATTTATTCATGAGCACATGCAAAGCTCGCCAAGGACAGCTGCCAAATAATTATTGTTTATAGTGATAATGTAAGGAAATCATTTAATCCAGAGCTACTGTCTCACTGTTATTTATTGAGAAGTAGCAACCTTTCTTCTTACTGTCTGGGTTTGGGGGAACTTTGCATTTTCAGCAGGTGCCTACCGAGTCACCGAAAGGATTGCTCCTGTAAGGCTGCAGGTAAATGTGTGTGATAATGCCTGTTCAAAGAAACACCCCCCTGGCTTATAAATTGAGAAATATTTATGTGTGCTTTCTCCTGCTGCAATAAAAGTATCGGAGTTACGGTGCCTTAGGAATCATGCCACTAATTTTTATTTTCCCTGTTATTAAAATTTCTGTAATTTGAATTGCAAACCCTGCAGTCTTGCCAGAATGATTCTATTTACCACTCACAGTTGAATCAAAATTACTGGAGTTAGTTAATATATAACTTATTTGAATAACAGGATGTTTATTCATGAAGCGTCAGGAGAAAGTGTGAATAGGGCCGTATGTTATGGGGATAGATCCTGCCAGGTTCTGGAGCCTGATCCCAGGACTGGTGTGGGGAATTGCCGTTTTTAACTGTAGGAGGTTGTAAAATAAGAGACGGGGCAGCTGCGGACTGCGAAGTGCCGCGTGACAGGACTCACCAGTCTGTGGCCATCGTTTCCCTGTGGACTCTGAGAAGTAGGGCTTGATTATGTCATACGACACTACCGATATTTAAGATTCCTGTTTTATTACTTAAGTGACATTTTAGTAATACTAATGAAACTTAAAACAATCACATCATTTTCATTGGCAGTCTTATTCAATTGTAACTGGAATTACATTTGCCAGTTAATAAGAAAGTTAAGTATATATGCTGACAACCCAAAGGGCAGAATTAATCCTATCTGGCCACTCGGTAGCACAGAGCCTCACTAAATATTAGATAGTTTAATGTAAAGAGGACAAAACACACTTTGATAAGAAAGGATAGGGATGTGTTTGGCAAGTATGGCAAGAAGTCCACTAAGAGTCATGGTTATACATTCAAAAAAGTGAGTTAGTATCCTACTGTCAGAAAGCCAGTTTTGACGGTGGTATGTGAAAGAAGGCGTATTCAGGAAGGAAATTAAATAATCCTTTTCCTTTAGGCACTTAGTGGCCCTTTTAAAACAATGCATGTGGTTTTGAGTCCTTTCTGATTGGGTAGAGAGCCTAGTAGGGTTGGTGTAGACCACAGTGGCCTTGGCTTGCAGCTGTGTGTGTGAGCATGTGTGTGCGTGTTTGTTTGAGCATGTGTGTACTTTTGTGCATGTGCAAGCATGTGTGTATGGGTGTGAGCATGTTGTATGTGTATACATGCATCGGCGTGTGTGTGTTTATCTAAACAGTATTTTGAAGTAATTTTGATATTTACCAATAACAAGTCACATCAGTTAAATGTTTGGATTATCGGCATCTCTTGAGAACTTAGAAGGTTGCAGGTGTGTTTCCTGCTGTCCACGTGGCCCTTTGTGAGGTGTCTGGCCCGTCAGATGGCCATGTGTTTGCTGACCAGACCTTCTGTCCCCTGCTGGTCTGCTCTCACCTGCTCAGGCTCCATGGGCCCTGAGTGTAGGTCACAGAACAGGAGAATCCTACACGTCTTTGTGCAGCTTCCAGCATGTGATCTTGTGTTTCCCAGCCTCCACCGCACAGCACACCAAGTTGGACCAGATGATTGCTAAGGTTCCCTTTAGCCTAGAAATGTTCTGAATATAAGAAATCAAAGAACAATGAATGAGACTTATGAAGGGGCTCTGAAATAAATAGGCACTAGGAACAAAAGCCTAAGAAACCATGGTCTCTAAGAAAACAAAACATCAAAACAGTAAAGGCATATACATCAGAAACATTTGTGTATAGGTAGTAGTGACTAGCCATTTTGTTTATGAGTAAAAAATTAGTCTTTTCTGCTAATAACCCCTGCTTGGTGCTTTTCTTTTGAAACACACACTCCCTTGTTCTTTTTCCTACCCAGTGAATAAATGAATTATGAATTTTATCCTGTTTGCATAATGGCTCTCCAGTTAAAAAGAGGTTCTCTCACCCACAAAATATTTTTATTGTGTGCCTGCTGTGTACCAAGTAAATAAATTTAACCGCATGCTGAGAACAACCTTATAAACTGGCCTGGTATTATTCTTGTATTACTTTTGTAAAGGGCAAATAACTAGTCCTCAGGTCAGACAGCTTGAAGCAGATTTTAGGCTAAGGCAATTCTTTTTTTTCCTCCCTAGTTCTGAAATCAATACTTTGAAAATAGTAGGGGGTCAGTAAATATTTGTTTATTGATTAAGACTTTAGAATGTTCAGACTTGAAGTATTGAAAACATATTACTAAGAAAAGTTGTAGAATTGGCTTCTTGTGATTTTTAAGAGGGGGCAGAAAGTGACTTGTCCGGAATGTTTTCCATTTTGTCAATTTGGGAGGCAAATAAGTGGCAGAGATTCGGTCTGGAGCTTCCTTGCCAAATGGTAATCATGGGATTATGTAAAGTGATGTAAATTGTATCAGATGCTATTTGGGTTTTCTGCACAACCTGGAAACTGCGAGCACAATGCAGCACTATAAGGGTTTCCTTTTTAAAGGGTTACTCATATATGAATTTATTTTCTCTTTTCTTAATCCAGCCTTAGGTACTATGAATCATGCATG